>OZ005737.1:35016596-35218223 GCA_963930755.1 Eudasyphora cyanicolor | reverse complement strand
TCCCTTTGCGCATTGCTAAGAAGGTGTAGGGTATTATATAGTCGGCCCGCCCGCTTTCTGTGTTTCCTTACTGGTTGCGAAAAAAACTTTTTTCTTCACAAACTTACAGATATCGCGAAACTGTAATAATTAAGTTTGAAGTAGATTCAGCGTTATTGTGGTAACTTATGGAATAAAGTTTTTTAACCAATTTTATTTTAAAAATAGAACACTATGCAACGAAGGAAGACTTTTTGAAAAATACACGGACTTGACAGTATAGATTCGATTCTACTACCAAAGGGTAGTATAACCCTATACTCAGTTTGGCGAAATTGGTGAACAATATTTCTTAATGGGCCTCAAAATTTTCTGAAAATCAGTGGTCCCCTCAAAAATAGTGTCATTAGCTTTTGTCCAACAACTAATTCAGACTTGGTGATACCGCTTAACTATATTTGGCAATAATGTAATCAAATTATTTAATTAATAAGAAAACTATATCTATTTAATTTCAAAGGAGCTTTATCATGGTAAGTGAAACTATTTTGTTTTATTTAAAAAACTGTGTATAAATTGACGAAATTATTAACAGGAAATGTATTCTGAAGTTGTTAACTATTCTTCAACGATTTTCATCGTGGGAATTTACAATTTTTCTATATCTATTGCCTACCTTTCGATATAAAATTCGTTTATTATCTACCATTGCCTACTTTAGGGGATGTAAAAACATACAAAATGTCGCCTAATTTCAGGAGTAATTTTTTAACAATATTTGCCTTTTGTTTAATTAAGTGATGCAGAACACTCATGTGATCATCTGAAAACAATCTATGAATTGTTATGAAAAATATTCTAGTATTTTTAAATTCCAATAAAATCTTTTATAATTTAAAATTATTGCTTTTATCTTAATGACATATAAGACTATATCACTTCAGTCTTTCTGCTATGAAATCTCTGTCTAGAGATTTAAATCAAAATATTTATTCCAAAGAGAATAACATCAACAATGTCTCATCTAAATATCATCAGTCAAGGTTAGGCTTTTAATATAAATACGATTTCACTGTTCAGATTATAAAAATATTTTTTTTGTTCAACAACATTTTTTCTAACAAACCATCTCTAGAGATTCGTTTAACATTTTGAATAAATTCTCCGAAAAATATACTAAGTACATTGGCATTATGAGCTATAAAGCGCCTTAGAGTGTGGAAAGAAAACACATTCTCTTACTAA
Organism: Eudasyphora cyanicolor; assembly: GCA_963930755.1. Lineage (NCBI taxonomy): Eukaryota > Metazoa > Arthropoda > Insecta > Diptera > Muscidae > Eudasyphora > Eudasyphora cyanicolor. The sequence continues at coordinate 35,216,999 of OZ005737.1, read as the reverse complement.
AGGTTATATTTATTTTACTTTCTCCTCCTTTGGAAATTTTAGTAGAAATTTCCATTGAAATAATTGAATTTTTAGAAGAAATAAAGAAGGCGGTATTTGTTTTCTTCGTCAACAATTTCCTAGAATTCATTATAATCATATACAGACCTAAGATGTTATCATATTATATTTGCATTCAGCATTTTTAACAATGTGATTATTGTAATTTAACAGATGGTAATGTTAATTTTAATATTATAAGTCAAGTTGTTTTAAATGGCAATTAAGTATTAGCACCTCTTAGCTTATGTAGACAATTGACTTCAAAAGTATTATTAAATGAACGCGAATCGTAGAGGTTTCCTCAGAAATTTTTGTTTTTATGTATATACCGTGTGTATTGGCTTTATAAGATGAGAGGACTTGGGACATATAAATCTGCTACTAAAACATATTTTGTAATAGGTTGTTTAAAAAAATATTGTATAAATTGAACACCTGCAGAAAGGAATCGAGCGGACGGGAAAAGTATTTGACAGAAGTCAAATATTTATACCTTACACCACACTGTGGTACAGGGTATTATAAATTTGTTTCACGGCAGATGTTTGTAACACCTGAAACAAACACAGCTAGACCCATCTTAAAGTATACCGATCGACTCAGAATCACTAGCTGAGCGAATTAAAGATGTCCGTCCGTCCGTCCGTCCGTCCGTCCGTCCATGTAAAGTTGTTCGTCGACTACAGGTCGCAATTTCACTCCCATCGTTCTGAAATTTTGCAGTTTAGAGTATTTCGCGGCTGTTAAGATCGCTATTGAATTTGTTTGAAATCGGTTCAGATTTAGCTCCCATATGTATCTTTCGTCCGATTTGGCCCTTTAGTCCTATAGAAGCTGTATTTTACATCCGATCGTTTTTAAATTTAGAATGGTAGAGTTTCTTGATCCATGAACCAACATTGCCGAATTTGAAGAAAATCGGTTAAGATTTAGCTATAGCTCCCATATATATGTTTCGTCCGATTTTGCTCTTTAGTCCTGTAGAAGCTGTATTTTACATCCAATCATTTTGAAATTTCCGATTTGGCTCTTTAGTTCTATAGAAGCTATATTTTACATCCAATCGTTTTGAAATCTAGAATGGTAGAGTTTCTTGATCCATGAACCACCACTACCGAATTTGAAGAAAATCGGTTAAGATTTAGCTATAGCTCCCATATATATGTTTCGTCCGATTTGGCCATTTAGTTCTACAAAAGCTGTATTTTACATCCAATCGTTTTGAAATTTAGAATGGTAGAGTTTCTTGATCCATGAACCAACATTGCCGAATTTGAAGAAAATCGGTTAAGATTTAGCTATAGCTCCCATATATATGTTTCGTCCGATTTTGTTCCTTAGTCCTGAAGAAGCTGTATTTTACATCCAATCATTTTGAAATTTAGAATGGTAGAGTTTCTTGATCCATGAACCAACACTACAGAATTTGAAGAAAACCTGGTAAGATTTAGCTATAGCTCCCATATATATGTTTCGTCCGATTTGGCTCTTTAGTTCTATAGAAGCTATATTTTACATCCAATCGTTTTGAAATCTAGAATGGTAGAGTTTCTTGATCCATGAACCAACATTGCCAAATTTTAAGAAAATTGGTAAATAGTTAGCTATAGCTCCCATATATATGTTTCATCCAAATTGGCTCTTTAGTCCTGTAGAAGCGGTATTTTACATCCAATCATTTTGAAATTTAGAATGGTAGAGTTTCTTGATCCATGAACCAACTTTGCCGAATTTTAAAAAAATTGGTCAAGATTTAGCTATAGCTCCCATATATATGTTTCGTCCGATTTAGCCCTTTAGTCCTATAGAAGCTGTATTTTACATCCAATCGTTTTGAAATTTAGAATGGTAGAGTTTCTTGATCTATGAACCAACATTGGAGAAAATCGGTTAAGATTTAGCTATAGCTCCCATATATATGTTTCGTCCGATTTTGCTCTTTAGATCCAATCGTTTTTTTACCTGTGGTACAGGGTATTATTTAAGTATAAAACGTCCCAAAAGTACATTTATGTAAACAATTTATACATGAATTACATAATTTATATATCAGAGTTATTCAATATTACGAGAGTGGTGTAGGGTATTATATAGTCGGCCCCGCCCGACTTTAGCCTTTCCATACTGGTTTCTATTGCCTATTTTATGGGTTTTAATTAATTTATTTTCTTTGCCGCCATAACTACGCCTAATTTCAGTTGTCATTTCTAAAAATTAAATTACGGAAATTGTTCAATTTAATATAATAGTATTTAGCAATATTTACTTGAGTTTGTAACACATCTAAATATTGATAAGAAACCCCTAAAGTATACATATTCTTAATCATCGTAAAATTGTCCTTTAGCCTTTTCCCTCTGTCCGTCTGTTGTAATCACGCTGCAGTCCGTAATAATAGAGCTAAGTTGATCAAATTTGGAAGAAATATTTCTTATAGTTGCAGGTTGTTTGGGATTGCAAATGGAATGTATCGGTCACATTTTTAAAGCAATTTAGCAGAAACTTTGCAGTTTGCATTCTATATATTTTGACAAGAATTCATCAGAGCAAAAATTTTACAAATCGTATTTTTTTGTTGGCCAGCATTCATCACAATAAAATTTACACAAATCAAATTTTATTTTGTAGTAGTCCCCATGTATATGTAGACACCAAAAATGCTATTTTAGGCCATAAATACCACATTTCAGGTAAAGAGTTTGGCTAAAGAATTTGCGGCCTAAAAATTACAGCGTTCCTTTTTTTAGTAATTTACTTAAACAAAACCATGATTTGCTCTATATCCAAAGATTTTTCCAGTAATCAAATTGAATGCAATCCATGGTGGCATGGTCGAACTTAATGCTTTTACTTGTTTGTGGTTAAAATCGTTTATTTCCACTGCCTACATGGGGGGATACCGAAAACAAAGTTGAAGGTTAAAATCCTTTGTTTCCATTGCCTAAATTAGGGGATATAAAGAACAACATATAACATTGCCTAATTTCAGGTGTCATTCTTTAATAATTAGTTGCGAACAAATCTCACATTACATTTAATAGTACTTATATATACAAATATCTCTTCACATTAGCTACTAGGCAATCTTATCCTCAAACCCTTAGCATCAAAATCTAGCAAATTACTTCACAAACATATGACTCCGCTTTCTCTTCCACACCTATCTCCCTCTAGTTCACGCCTTATTCGGTGACCTTTAACATAATTGAAAACGTCATAAAATTTGGTTTTATTGGGTCGTTTTTTTTCGAAATCTTTGGAAAAACGACCCAATTTAATGCCACAAAAAAGAATGAAAGAAGCAAAAATAAAAATTAACATATGTGTAGGCTGTGCTGACACGCATTCAAGAGGAAAAAAAACATGCACACGCATACGTACTCACACACACGCACACTCACACACTTCTCTACGAACATATGGTCCTTCGTTTATGAATGTTTTCTTCTGTAGGTGACGCATCGGTTGCCAAAGTGATTTTCTTCCCCATCTAGACTCTTCTCGCCACGTCTTATGTTCTGGGCTGCCACCAAAAAAATCTCTTTTCGTTCATCGTAAATGTTGGCAATTTGCTGTTTTGCGCCTGTATCTGTGGCAGTTAATGTCTATGTGTATGTTTATGTTTATGTGTTAAAGTGAATGTGATTATATTCATATATTTATTTACAAAACGGCGTAAGGTCATTGAATTACTATCGCAATGAAGGGTGTGTACAGCGAATGACAATTTATGGTAGACATACTTTTTAGGTTTCCTTTGACATGGATGGATTTACCTCATAATTTTAAAATTAATTTTAGTTCTCTTTATTAAGAGAAAATATATGTTCAATAATTTTAGATGAAATAGACAGCTCCACACTTAGATTTGGAATAATATTTTATTCATTCAACGGAAGAAATATGTAGTTGAAAAAAATACTTTTTGTTCCGCCTATACACGGGGCAAAATCGCCTTTTTTGATATGTTTGAATCGAAAGAAAATATATTTGGAACACAAATTTTTAAATGTTTTATATTTCTGAGTAAGTAAATTTTATCTGAAAATCAATAAAATTTACTTGGAACGCATATATTAGTATATTACAACAAAATATATTTGCAAACTAATTTTCTCAAATAAAATATGTATTTATATACCAATAAAATCATTGTTTAGGAATATCTTCAAATATATATAATTTAAGAAAGATTTTCAAAACTTTGGTGAATTTTTCTAATATCATTTTTAATTTTTCCTTCGTTTCGAATTATTTCTCCCAGTCAAAAATACCATTAGCAGCATTGCATTCTGTTTTAAGGGACTCATTTTAAATTTATGGGTATTTCATGTCAGCATTTTTTTCAATCCTTCGAGTAAATTAATGTTATCAAAAATTATACGATTTCAATTAAAAATTTGTAAAAAATTATCATTAAATTACTGAAAAACATAACACAGTTAAGGTTCGATATTTTCGGAATACTTAAATTTAAATACATTTTTGTTTCGGAATTAAAATCCCAAATAAAAGGTATTAGGGTGAAAACAAGGATTTGTTTAGAACAACATCTTCCCAAATATATAATATTTGTGTGCACCAAATATTATATATTTAGAGTGTACCATAAACATATATATGCTTCAAGCCGAATATGTTTGGGACAATATACTATAGAAGCGATTTTTTTTCAGCGTGTACTGAAAAAAAATGCTTGGCGTACCATCTCTGGACCAAATAACATTTTTTAAGTTCAAATCATCAACACTTAGCTATCGTTGAAATCATTGACATTCGTGATATCAGAACATCTTTTCCTTTATATTTCCCTCTGATGATTTTGGCTTAGATTAAATTCGGCGAGAGTTTTGCAACAAGAATTCTTGTCCGTTGCACAATTTCGGTGAATCTGAGTTGAGAATAAGCATTTATGAACATTTAAGTAAGTGACATTCCAGATGTTTTCGAAGAGTTAAGAAACTTTATTTATGTAATTATATTTGTATATATTTATGTAATTACCATTTTTTGGTGTAATTTGAAAATTTGTGTATGGGAAAGTCGAAAATCGATATCATGAGTTGACCGATTGTGACTAACGCATTATTTAAAACCATATTCGCATTATTATTGTAATGAAACCGGCTTGGCGTAAATTATTTGGATTATTTAAAAGTCAATGACGGACATAGGCAAAATTTTCTGTGTGTTTATATAAATACGTATTTAAATATTGTCACGCCCACTCGTTTTATCACGCCTGCTTTAGTTGAATTTACTAACATTGGCTCTAATGAACAAAATTTCGTTCCTTTACGATCAATACTTTCTGACACATTCAAATATTAAATAATGACAGGACCACATTCCGCAGTACCAGAACCCACCATCAAATAGCAAATTTTGTTATCTATCCAGAAAAGATAATGCGAAAGGATTCGGTATATAAACGGCTGGCTCTATTAAAGGTTGGGCTATTTAAAAATTAAATTTTAGTAATATTTTTTTTAAATTTTTGGTTTTTTTGGAAAGGTTGGACTTTGTCATTTAATTGTGGAACACAATATCATTCATATGACTACCACGACTACCACGATTCGTAGGAAAGGATCGGAAACAATTTTTTTTTTCAAAAGAAACTTTATTATTCTACAGAATCATTAGAAATGTATATATCTAAATTATTTTATTGTAATTTGTACGTCTTGACACCATACATTGAGTTTTGTTCTACCATTATTATATTTGTAAACGTAAATCCCATAATTCCCAAAATAAACTCGAAAATCCCCAAAAAGGTATTTTTTGTTTTTTCCCAAAATCTGTTATGCTAAATCACAAAGTCGGTCGGGGCCGAATATATAATACCCTTCACCTCCCTAACAATGCGATAAGGGTCATTGTGATAATAATATGGAATAATTGGTAAATAGGTAGGAACATACATACGAGTATGTATGTTCCTATATCTAAATCTCAACCGATTACACTGTGCAACAGTGAACAAAATACACGGATCTGACGGTATAGGTTCTATTCTACTGCCAAATGGTAGTATAACCCTATACTCAGTTTGGCGAGATTGGTGACCAATTTCTTTTTATGGGCCTCGAAACATTCGGAAAATCAGTGGACCCCTTGAAAAAAGGTGTCATCGGTTTTTGAGCAACAGCTACTTCAGACTTGGTGATAGCGCTTAACTATATTTGGCAATAATGTAGCTAAGAACACGTTGAACAAAGTCTGTTAACATTTCATGCCAAAAAATTTTTGTTTTCCTGCACTTTTTTTCGAAAAACATGAGATTAAATTTATTTTTTTTTTCACTTTTTTTGGCATAACTTTAAGGGATCGCCGATTTTTTACTTACAATATTTGGCAATATTGTAGCCACGGTAAATCGGAACAACTTTTATGAACATATCAGTACAATCTGAACGTGTCTAGGCACCTTAAATAGCTCAAAAATCCACATTATACCCCAAAAATGTAAGTATTTCCCTGTTATGTAACAAAAATATATTTTTCTGGTATGGGGTATATTCAGCAATTTTATAGAAAATATTAAGGCCAATATTTTTGTGGAAAATTTTAATCCTCTAGCTCCCCCACATAACTGTAATTTTTGGCCCCATTTTAACAAATCGTAAAAAACACCCCTTAAAAGGTTGAGGGCGGGGATGAAATGTTCTACAAAAATGTTCGCCATAAAATTTTACTATATGTGTCAGAACACACCAAACGGAATTTCACAAGTGAGATATGAGTATACACAAAAAAAGTTATTGTTTAAGAAGTTTTCCAAATATATTTTATTTAAAAAGATTTTTGAATCTTTGCTGACTTATTCGAATATTAGTTAGTTTTTCCTAGTTTTCGTGTTAAACTTTATAGTTAAAAATTTCTTTTAATTTATAAATAATAATTTATAAATCAATGCAATTTATATTAACGAAAGATTATTCGATTTAAGATTTAATTAAATTTTACAAACAATTTATAAAAAAATGTCTCTTTGAACATCTGAAAAACAGAAAACTTGTCTTTAAGTTGAGGCCAAAATAAATAATTACAAATTAATATTTGTTTCGTAAATACTAGTTCCAAATAAAAAATTTTTTGAAAGGAAGCATATTTTTGTTTAGAACAATATCCTCCCAAACATATAATATTTATTTGTGTCAAATATTATATATTTGGAGTGTACCCTAAACATATGTATATTTCAAGCCGAATCTGTTTGGGACAATATACTACACAAGCGATTTTTTTTCAGCGTGTATACAAGTATACTGATCTCCAACGGATGCGATTTTAAACCAAGCGGTATTTAACCGCTTGACCGATGCGTTGAATCTTCCAATAAACAAATCCGAGTGTTGTATAACCTACGGACTATCCACATATTTGATTATTGGACTTTTTGTGGCCAGTTTAGCAGTGAGCAAAGCAATTTTCATTCTTTCACTGCATTTCAAAATTCTTTAAGAGTTTTTTGATTATTCCAATAAATAAAATCCCATAAAGAGCTATGCACCTACACACATATGTGCTTCACCGATCTTCAAGGAATTGCGTTGTCCAGCCTGAGAACAAGATGGATTCAAAAACCTCGACCAAAAAGTATAAAAGTCTTTTCGAAATATATCGCTTTTCAATTACAATGGTAATATGTTCACCAAAAAAATTTGTTCATTTGGGGAAATAATTTAAGCATTTGTTTCTCCGCCAAGTGTTTGGTGACCTCTAGATCACTGGCCCCATTTAAAAGTAATAATCTGAAAGTTTTCACACATACTGCTAAGGGCGTGGTTGGTATATGCAATTCACATTCACACGATTTAAACTATGGTCAGTGCAGCAGTGACCAAAACAATTTGCAATCTTTTAAAGTCATATAGGAGCTAAGTATCTATACATTAATCTGTAATCGTATGTACTAATTTTTAAGGAAATGCGAAATCAACTATTTTATGTCCAGCCTCTGATCGATTCTACTATAATAATTAAACTGATTAAATGGAAATATTAAACGTAGAAATTATATGAAATTGCAATGGTATAATAAATTATTTGATTTTCCGAGACATGTTTTTGGAGATCTTACCTCTGACAGGTATTATGCAGCAAGTTTGCACGCATATAACGGGTTTTCCAATAGGTATGATATGATTTTGAAGGGACGTTTCGGCCATTTGTAATATGTCATGATCTGTCATTTGTTTTTCATTGTATTCAGTAGTGTTTACAATATCATCATGGAGAGATATACGCACGAACAACGTTTACAAATTATTCAGTTTTATTATCAAAATAATCGTTCTCCAATTGTAACTTTTCGTGCGCTAAGTCAAAAAAAAACACCTACGACTTTGACAACCATGAGCAATATTTTAGCTCTTGTTAAGAGTTATCTTTTGCCATTGAACAATTGTGGACGTGCCACACAGCAAATGAAACAATTGAATTGTTTCGAGAAAGATTGGAGATTCGATTATTTCAAGAAATTGTGATATTGAATGGCCTCCAAGAAGTTGTGATTTAACACCATTAGACTATTGCTTGTGGGGTTTTTTGAAGTCATTGGTCTTTCGAAATAAACCAGACTCTCTTCAAGCTTTCCAAGTCAAGATTAAACGTGCCATTCATGACATAAAACTTGATTTAGTGGAAAAAGTGCTCCAAAATTGGGTTCATCGAATTCGCTCCTGCAGAAGCAGTCGTGGAGGCCATTTGAATGACGTTTTATTTAGAACTTAATTGTATCGATTGCACTTCACATTAAATAAAAAACTTTTGAATTTCCTTAAAAATAAGTTTGTTTTTTTTTTAAAGAAATCATATCACTCTTATTGGAAAACCCTGTAGTTAAGAGTGTGGCTGGAATAATACCCTACTCAGATTTACGAAATTTGAACCGTTGGAACTAAAATAATATAATTTTTTCTGATACGCGTATTTAAAGTGTAGATTAACAGCTAAAAACATGTATAAGGTGTTGGCTAGGATGCATTCACACATTCAAGTTTCCAGTTTGTGATCAGTGCAGTCACGATCAAAAATATTTGCATATCAGGAGTTTGAAAGACCTTCAAGTAGACTGATCGTGAATATTAAAACAATTTTAATGATCGGTGTATGACCATACAGACAAAGCTATTTGTGAACCAAAGATTTTAAATACTTATACATAACTTTTACTATAAACAACCCATTTTTTGGTAGTGATTTGTGATTCAATAACAAAATTAATACTATTAAATTATTAAATATCGGGTCCGTCAATAAGAGCGCTACAAAAGTTTTTTTTTAAATAAAACAAAAACGGTTTTGGATATCAATGAAATTCTTTATTCCTGTGAGGCGGCCAATCGACTGGACCACTTCGTGAGATAACACGTTCTACAAACTTGGTTTCCAATAAATTGATTGTGGCATTCGCTGTGTGGCTTGTGGCGCCGTCCTGTTGGAACCACATGTCCTCAAAGTCCATATCATCCAATTGCGGCCAAAAATATTCGATTATCATTGAATGGTAGCGATTCCCATTCACAGTAACGTGCCGGTCTTGATCATCACGGAAGAAGTACGGCCCAATGACGCCGCCGGCCCATTCTTTTGTAGCGTCCCTGTTGAAGAACCCTTTACCACCAGAACTGACTGCGGCTCATTTCTACGCGTAAAAAAAAATTAAAATTTCAAAATATTGGTATATCAGTCCGCCAACATTTAAGAAAATAGGTCCAGGCCTGTAGACGTCATGCTAAAGCAAACAAATAGTAATTTTACGATAGGTCTGCGGCCAAACCGACAAAAGTATTTAGGAACCAAAAATTGCTACACTTTTTGCTTTCATGTTATGGTCGCACCGACCAGACGTGATAACTGAAACTATCTTAAAATGTTTAATTTTTGACATGTCGGCTTTTAGTCCTACAGAAAATAAATATCTATATCTTCAAGCTTACAAAATTTACATCGGGGCTTTAAGACAACCGGGGCAACACAGGTTAGTTCAATGCTAGTTTTTTAATATTTCTTCATGGAATTTTTACACTATATACTTCGAAAGTTATACTATAATATACCATTGGTTTTTATTAAACGATTTCAACTCTGTCGTCACAAAAAGATTACAAAAATATACCTTTTTGGTACGAATTAACGTAAAACCCCTTGAGAAACGGCAGAAATATTTCCTTTTTTTTTGGATTTCCTCCCACTGTGCGCTTTTTATTCGTCAAGGCCTACAAGAACAATAGTATCGGGGTTTTTGCTTTTGATACTGTCGCACTGTGTAATTAATTCACTTTTCATTACATTTGCCTATTAAAATATGGTAGAGAAATATTTTTAAAAAATATATAACATATTATTTTAAGGTACAAAACAAATGTTTTACTTGGCAATAATATAAATTTAAAATACTTAATTGAATGTGTTTGTATGTCATTAGTTTGTATTCATTTGTATTGTTTATCAATATGTTTTTTTTCTAACAATTTGGCATTACAATCAATAACATGCGTTTATATGCTAGACCTTTTTGTTCGGTACTTAGGAAAGGGCTACTAGCAACTATTCGACAAGAAATAAAATAACAGCCATTGAAAAAGCTACAGCCTAACTGAAAATCCAAACCAACGCCAAAAAAAATCAATTTTAATTTTCCCTACAAATTCACAACTTTATAAAGAACAAAATTATCAAATATGTTATCGCTCTCAGGCGATAATTTATTCTATTTTTTTAGAGTATTCGATATATAAATTACAACGCAAAGTAATTTATCATAAAAACTGTAATAATATTAAATAAATATAAAGTGAAAATTAGGCAGATAAACAATTTATCTGTACGATATACATTGATGAGGAAAATATTTTCAAATATATAAAAATGTTAATAATTCTAATAAAACAGAGGCACCACTTGTAGTGGGAAAATAATTCAAGAATAATAATGCTATGTAGCACGGTGGAACATTAACAAAAAATGTCGAAAGAACGTAACTTTTTCGATAATATTTATTTATAGCTGGTAGTAATTCAAAAACCTTTGCCTGTCTTTAGGGAAAAAAATATTTCTTTAAGTGTTAAAGTGCTCCCAAGTGTGTTAATTACATAAAACACGTGGCGCACAAGGATATGCTTTAATTTTTTTTCTTCTACACTCTTGTACACTTTCGCCTTCTGTTTCGAAGGCCAGTGCTATGCTCCCCTCTTTCTCTCCCGGTGTTACCCGACCTAGAGAAGTTGGTGAACATTAAATAGCGAAACAACATCAGCGAAAAGATGAAAAAAGAAACAAACACTGGAAATGTTCATGTCGTAGCATGAAAATATATTTTAAATTAAGAAAATGTTTCAAAATACCAGGAAATTGTGTTAAAAAATGTTAGGGTTGGTTGGCAAAAAAAACAAACGGCAAGAAGAAGCCAACATCAAGAAAAAAACTCAAACAAGACAAGCCAAAAACCCAAGTTAATGAGTAGAAAATTAAGGTTACACACAGAGTTCAAACCCGGAGAAACGAGCCTTTTTATGCGTCCTTCTTGGGGCGGCAGGGGGAAGGTTGCCAACCAACAAGACACGAAAACAAGTGTGAAGATTTTTTAATTAGTGTTTAGCAGAAATTGAAAACGTTGTCAAAGGCTGTGAAAAAATAATAATAGATTTCGAAAGAAACGAAACGTGCGTTTAACAAGCTTAGCAGCCTTAAAGTATGCTTTGAAAATTTTCTGTTGAAATTTTCTTAAACTGATATATTTTGTAGCTTATTTTTCTTGTTTTTTTGTTGTTGTTTCGTGAAGAGAACCTTAATTATCTGCTTGAGTTTGTTTTATCCTTAAACTCTTAGAGGAAGAAAAAAAACTTGCTGACAAATTTTCAGAAATTCACCCTTTTTGCCCTCCGACTAATAGGCTGTGATTTTTCTTAGCATCTACTCTAATTGAAAACTTCAGCCTTAGGATATGCTGTAATTATTCCTTTTTCTTTATTCTGTTTTGCTTTGCTACTTTTGATTGCCTTAAGGCAGGACGTTAATTTAAGCGTAAACTACCGTTTTTTAAAGACCTCCCTTGCGCAAACCCCAACACCAGGCCTTTGCTTTAATGGTTTTTGAGAATTTTTGTCTACACTTTCCCTTAATGGCAACGGTAGCAGCAGCTTTACTTTTAAGATATCGTTTGAGGTTTTTGTTTAGGATCTTAGGCGAAACTTTATATTTTGAAAATCGATTAACTAAAGGTATTCCCATTAGTTGCCCCCTAGGGTAGATTAACTAAAGTTATTTGCTTTGATGTAAACGGAAATAACAGTTTCTTCCATTTCTTTAGGTCTCTAAAAATATCATAAAACCATTAAAAGGTTGTAGCTAACAGTACTCGGAAGAGTTTTCAATAAAAAGGTGCTGTAGAGAAAGGGTCAGGAATACTATGTACATACTCGTATATAAATAGTCATACACCGCACTGAACTACTTAAATCTTTTTAGATACATATTTATAACCTAAAGGTTAACAGCTAATTGCTTAGCTTAATTTTGAGAAAGCCCATGATAGGGTTGAACTATTTTTCCTAATAAAATGTTCACTGTCCCTCTATTTTATTAGAATTATTAATAGTTTTATATATTTTAAATTATTTTCCTCATCAATTAGCCACTATTACGGAAAAATGTATAACGGATCGATATATTTTTTATCTGCCTAATTTTCACTTCATATTTATTTAATTTTATTAGAGTTTTTATGATAAACTACTTTGCGCTGTTTCTGCATTTAAATCCAATTTAAAGCCATATCGAATACTCCGAAAAAATTACCATAAATTATCCCCAGGGCTGTTATTGAGAGCGATAACATATTTGATAAAATTTGTTGGGCATTTTTAGCAAAATTAAAATTGATTTTTTTTGGCGTGCATTTGTATTTTCTGTTAGGCTACAGCTTTTAAATGTAGTTATATAATTTTTTGTCGAATAATTGCTAATAGCCCTTTTTAAGTACAGAACAAAAAGGTCTAGCATACAAAGGCATGTTATTAATTGTAATGCCAAATTCTTAGAAACTGGGGAAAAAACATATTATCCGTACAAATGAATACAAACTAATGAAATACAAACACATTCAATTAATTATTTTAAATTTCTATTTTTGTCAAGTTAAGCAAAAAATTTGTATTGTACCTTTGAACAAGTGCGGGTGGAGGGGAGTATGTTTATTCCTCGCAAGCACAAGTGTAGATAATGTCTCTTGGTAGAGGAGTGGACTGTATAGGATGATTGACGTTAATATTGTTGATGAGTTATTTCTTCGTACAAAATTAACTCGACAACAATATCAACCTAGAACGAGAAGAGAAGAATGCACAAAGTGATTAATAAAAGAGGTTTTGGTTTCAAACGTTATAAATTCATTTTATTTAAGATTAGAGAAGAGAAGAGAAGAGAAGAGTAGATGCTCACCTTTGCCCAGTCCAGAGTGAAGTGGACGAGCAAACAAATTGTTACTTGACAAGAAACTTATTTAACGAAAGTAAATAGAATCCAATTCCTTAATCTATTACAATAATTCAAGATCTTAATCTAATACAATATTTAGCTATGGTATCTATACACTTAAAAACTAGAAATTCATTTATTTAATTCTTAATTATCTATCTATATATATAAAAGAAAGTGATGTTAGTTACTACGCTTATAACTCGAGAACGCCTGGACCGATTTCGGTGATTAGCACCAATTCGGACAGGTCTCCGGCCAAATAAGAAGAATACACAAGAAAATTTTGGAAAAAAGTCGGAAAATTGGGAAAATCGAAAATTGCTATTTCTTGCGAGATTCCTACACAGAGCCGAAAATACAATGATTTTTTTAACCATGTGTCTGGTTAAATTTTTCATGGTAAATGTTTGATTACGAAGACAAAAATAACCTTATATAAGTTCAAATGTACATGCAAAATGGTTAAGTTAACATTATATATGGTTGGTTTTTTTGAAAGAGAGGCGAAAAATGTGCGAGATAAACAACAATTTTGCTCTGTTGTGGTCGACGTTTTTCAACTGCTTTGTGTTAGACGAAGTTGAGTATTAAGTTAAACGAAGTTGAAACGAATGCGACTGTCGTCATAAGAGAATTTATCTCGCTCATTCAAAACACCACCAAATGCCAGCTTCGGTGCTTGATCGAGTGCGGGAGTTCAGTTGGTGTTGAATAGTCGATGGGACTAGTGCTGTTGTCGGAAGCTGTTGGTATAGAGGTAAGTAGTAAAATATTTTGTAAAGAACTACATTCATAAGTATGTATGTACATATGTGTATTTAAAAAGTGGAATAATAAAATATGTGTGTTAAAAATTTTAATAGTGTTTTGTGCCTGTTTAATTATAGTAAAGGCGAATGTAATATTAATATTATTTTTTGTGATTATGCTATTAAAATTGTGAAATTCAGTGGTTAAGAGTGGAAAAAAAAATATGTACACGCTGTCGCATTAACTGAGCATGAAAAAACAACCAACAACAATGTATGTACGTAAGTTTATGCAGCAGCAAGCAAACATACGGAGAGAAGTGATGTGTACGTGTGGGTATGTGTTCATCTTGTCTTTTCGTTTGAACACTTGTGGCTGCTTCGCCGTACATACATACGTTAGTTTTTTTTTGTTGTGCGATGTTGATACTGTTAAATGTACATACATACATATGTTGTTAGAAGCCTACATACATACATATAAACGATGTTTTTGTTTTTTTCTTTTCAGTTGTTTCTTTTTCTGTGGCTTGCGGCTGCTTGTGCTGGGAGTCCGGCCTTGAATCTGTTGGTAAGTTGTGACAATACTAGAAAATGTTGATAAGCTGTACCTGTAGTGTGCGAAGTAATTACAGGAAAAGTGGTATGCATGCATACATTTGTTTTTTTATACCCTCACTTTAGTAATACGAGGGTATATATCATTTGCAACGGGCCAAAAGTGTAACACATTGAAGGAGTGATCTAAGACCCTAAGTATGTTCAGCGCATATTAGTTTTGGGTCATTTTAAGTCGAATGAGATATGTCCGTCCGTCTGTCTATGATTTTGGTGGGACATCGACTTTCTATCAGATTGCCTTTGTTATTAATCTCCTCTCTCCTATAAGTTTGCCGTAAGATCGGACTAAGCTCAGTACCCCAAACTAAGTGCCTAACCGTCCTGGGCCCTTAATAATCGAAAGATTCAGGGAGTTTACGTGGACGGCACCTTTTGAGCGGGGACTGATCACATGTTTGTCAAGCACAGAAACGTAGGCACTTAACTTATAGTCACAGAGCAGATTTTTCCATCAGATCAGCCCATCGGTAAATGCATATGCTCTTTGAACTACAGAATTTAGGTAAAAAGTCAAAAGATCTTCTTAGAATTGCACCCTTTTTACATTTATACTTATATTTTCTAACCTTTTTGTTTTTTTTTTCTATTCAGGTGTTTCTTATACATACATATATATTAACATATATTTTGTAAATAAAATAAAAAATAAAAATGCGAAAGTTAAATTTTTCTTGTTTTATCTATCTATCTATATATATAAAAATGAAACGGTCCATCTGTGTAATGGCATCACGTCAGAACGGCTGGAGCGATTTGGATGATTATTTTTTTATTCGACTCTAAATTTTCACGAGATGGTTTATATAGAAAAAAAAATTAATTGGACAAAGGGGCGTGGTACCTCCCATACAAATTGCAGGTTAAAAATCCGATATTTCTGCTCCTATTATAGGTATAGTGCTGAAATTTTGTTTGTATGCATTTAATGGCAGATTATGTGAATTTTCCAAAAATGGGCGGAATCGGACCAATGGGCGTGGCCCCGCCCATATAAGCCAAATTTTGAAATTGAGATATTTTGCACAATTTGTTAGCGAGAGTGCTGGAATTTTGTGTATATGTAAACGGTGGCAGTCTACGTGATTGATCCAAAAACGGGCGGGATCGAACCAATGGGCGTGGCACAGCCCATATAAGCCAAATTTAAAAAATGTGATATCTTGCACCATTTGTTAGCGAGAGACCTGGAATTTTGTGTATATATATCCGTTGGCGATCTACGTGATTGGTCCAAAAATGGGCGGGTTCGGACCAATAGGCGTGGCCCCGCCCACAATGACCAAATTTTGAAATTTTTATATCTTGCACAATTTGCTATCGGGAGTGCTGCAATGTTGTGTATATGTATCTGGTGGCATTCTACGTAATTGGTCAGAAAATGGGCGGGATCGGACCAATGGGCGTGGCCCCGCCCTTATAAGCCAAATTTTGAAATTGATATAACTTGCACAATTTTTTATCTAGAGTGCTGTCATGTTGTAGATATGTATCTGGTGACAGTCCACGTGATTGGTCCAAAAATTGGCGGGATCTGACCAATGGGCGGGCCACCGCCCATATAAGCCAAATTTTGAAATTGAATTATCTTGCTCATTTTGTTAGCGAGAGTGTTGAAATTTTGCGTATAAGTATCTGGTAGCAGTCTACGTGATTGGCTTTCAAATGGGCGGAATAGGACCAGTGGGCATGGCCCAGCCCATATTTTGATATATCTTGCAAGTATTATATAGGAAATACATGAACAAAAATGCTCGGTATGCGATAATTACAGCTGCTCACTCCAATACAATCGCAATATGATAATGTGATGCAATATCAATGAAACGAGAATTTGGAAATTTTATAAGTATACATTTCTATTTTCTGGACTTTCCACTGAATTCGGTATTTTTTCATTCAGTGAATTTATTACTAATACCAGTAAGGAAAGGCAGACAGTCGGGCGGGGCCGACTATATAATACCCTACACCTCCCTAACAATGCGATAACGGTCATTGCGATAATAATTTGGAATAATTGGTAAATGTATTTTGAACCGATAATCGCAAAATTAAGCAATATTCGTTCCTAAATTGAGAAAAATCTTTCTGGAGAACTTTGTAATGATCGGAAGTAAAGTACAACTTCTATAGCGCTTTGTAACCAAATCTGGAGGAACATATATATGGAGGTTATATATAAATCTGAATCGATTTTCCTAGAATACTCATTCATGTAAAATAGAAACCTGTTTCTGTCGAATTTCGTACTGATCGGATATAAAACACAGTCTCTACAGCGCTTACATGTCAAATTGGGGGTAACATATATATATGGCGGCTATATCTAAATCTGAACTGATTTTCTCCGAATTTTGCGGCATTCCTTCATGTAATAAGAAACCTCTTTCTGCCGAATTTCTTACTGATCGGATATAAAATACAGTTTCTACAGCGCTTGAATTTCAAATCGGGGGTAACATATATATGGGGACTATATCTAAATCTGAACCGATTTTCTCCGAATTTGGCAGTATTCCTTCATGTAATAACAAACCTCTTTCTGCCGAATTTCGTACTGATCGGATATAAAATACAGTTTCTACAGCGCGAATTTTGACATGGGCAGCGAAGCGCACCGGGCTCAGCTAGTTTAATATAAATATTAAAAATTATTGAAACAACTATGTTTCTGGTTACATGAAGTAACCACTAAATAGTTAAATTAACAATAAAAAAGGTTTCAATAACAATCTTCATAGTTAATAATATTAACAATTTCATTGTTAAATTGAACATGCATTGTTTCAATAAATTAACTATGAAATGTTAATATTAACAATTTTCATGGTTAAAAAATTCAAAATTGCATTGTTAAAGTAACAATTATTATTATAATATTAACAATTTTCATGGTTAAAAAATTCAACCATGGAATAGTTAAATTAAATATTATTATTGTTAAATACCAGTCAACAAGAAAATGTTCAAATTAACCTTATATAACGTAGACTCCAAATCATGTTTATTTATGGTTAAGTTAACCTTATATAAGGTTAATTTTTGGCTCAGTGTACTGTTCCTATCTACTACTCTCTTTTTGAATCCAATTTTTTTTTATTAATTTTCTATTAAACAAAAAAGTTTTCTATTAAACATATGTACGAGTATGTGCTATTTTTCTTGCTGCAATTCATTCTAGTTTTGCGTATTGTTACACTGATTTCGCGTATCACATCGACAAACGGTACAAGCATTACGATCAATTAAAATTCAACGCGATATTTATCAGTTCGAAAATTTTTTCAGATAATAAGTTTGAGTATAAGAGGTAAGGTTATCTTATTGGATTGCGGGCACTGCAAAATCATAATTTCGGATGAATGCACGATGGCGCATAAACTAGCTCTGGAGGCAGTTGACCGAACGATGAAGGATTTACGACGTGATTTGAGACAATTTGGTGAGTCTATGATATTGCTCTCCGGAGATTTTCGTCAAACGCTTCCCGTCATCCCGAAATCTACTGCCGATGAAATTAATGCATGCCTGAAATCGTGGTCTTTGTGGCGGCATGTCAAGAAGTTGAAATTGACCACGAACATGAGAGTCGCGTTGCAGAACGACTCATCGGCTCTTGAATTCTCGAAATAACTGTTGGCGCTTGGCAATGGCCAAATTACTGTTGATGTTTCCACTGCATTGATATTATTCCCGGCAAATTTTTACGAGTTCACATCGTCGAACGAGGAACTCATCACCAAAGTGTTTCCAAATCTCGATTAGATTAGTGAACGGGCAATATTAGCAGCGAAGAATAAGGACGTCGATAGCATGAATTTTATTATTCAAAGTAAAATCGAACTCGCTTGATGTGCCAGGAGCTTCGCCGCATAATTTACAGCTGAAGGTGGAATCGATCATAATCATGTTGCGGAATCTGAATCATCCGAAATTGTGCATAGTTCGCGGTTGTCCATTATGAAACTGATGGACAATGTGATTCAGGCGACGATCATCAAGGGAAAATTCAAAGGAGAGGAAGTCCTTATCCCACGAATTCCGATTATTCCAACTGATCTTTCATTCCAATTCAAGCGGATTCAGTTCCCTGTACGATTGCTTTTACGATGACAATCAATAAATCTCAAGACAAATCGTAGGAAGTCTGTGGAATTAATCTCGAATTTCCCTGTTTTTCGCACGGTCATCTGTACGTTGCCTGTCTTCTGTCTTCGTTGTTTGTTGTTTATCACATCGCTCTCTACTGATTTCGATTCCTTTTAAACAAATCGCATTAAAATTTTAACTATCTGTGTTTTATTATCACTCTGGAGTTTATCTGAAGGCGTTAAATTGGGGCGAGGCGAAGTTCGCCGGGTCCGCTAGTTAATAATATAAAATACAAAATGATTGTAGAATTCAATAATAATAATTGGACAATTCACATTTGTCCAACCTTAAAAAAATATGTTATATATTTTAATACCCTACACCACCCTGTGGTACAGGGTATTATAAGTTTGTTTCACGGCAGATGTGTGTAACACCTGAAAATAACACAGCTAGACCCACCTTAAAGTATACCGATCGACTCAGAATCACTAGCTGAGTCGATTTAACGATGTGTGTCCGTCCGTCCGTCCGTCCGTCTGTCCATGTAAAGTTGTTCGTCGACTACAGGTCGCAATTTCACTCCGATCGTTCTGAAATTTTGCAGTTTAGAGTATTTCGCGGCTGTTAAGATCGCTATTGAATTTGGTTGAAATCGGTTCAGAATTAGATATAGCTCCCATATATATCTTTCGTCCGATTTGGCCCTTTAGTCCTATAGAAGCTGTATTTTACATCCAATCGTTTTGAAATTTAGAATGGTAGAGTTTCTTGATCCACGAACCAACATTGCCGAATTTGAAGAAAATCGGTTCAGATTTAGATATAGCTCCCATATATATGTTTCGTCCGATTTGGCCCTTTAGTCCTATAGAAGCTGTATTTTACATCCGATCGTTTTGAAATTTAGAATGGTAGAGTTTCTTGATCCATGAACCAACATTGCCGAATTTGAAGAAAATCGGTCCAGATTTAGATATAGCTCCCATATATATCTTTCGTCCGATTTGGCCCTTTAGTCCTATAGAAGCTGTATTTTACATCCAATCGTTTTGAAATTTAGAACGGTAGAGTTTCTTGATCCATGAACCAACGCTGCCGAATTTGAAGAAAATCGGTTAAGATTTAGCTATAGCTCCCATATATATGTTTCGTCCGATTTGGCCCTTTAGTCCTATAAAAGCTGTATTTTACATCCAATCGTTTTGAAATTTAGAATGGTAGAGTTTCTTGATCCATGAACCAACACTACCGAATTTGAGGAAAATCGGTTAAGATTTAGCTATAGCTCCCATATATATATTTCATCCGATTTGACTCTTTAGATCCAATCGTTTTTATACCCTACACCACACTGTGGTACAGGGTATTATTTAAGTATAAAATGTCCCAAAAGTAAATTTATGTAAACAATTTATACATGAATTACAAAATTTATATATCAGAGTTATTCAATATTACGAGAGTGGTGTAGGGTATTATATAGTCGGCACCGCCCGACTTTAGCCTTTCCTTACTGGTTTAAAAATATTTTTCTCCCATATTTTAGTAGACAAAATGTAATGAAAAGTGAATTAATTATTATCTTAATTAAAACAAAAACAATACAGAAATATTTAAATTTTAATTTTTTAACATGAAAAAGTATATTATTATCCAGACTAGACATATTTGCATAAAAATAAGCATGTGTACATAAAACATAAGGCTACGAATATAATTTATGGTTCGCTACAATTTAATTTGGAAAAATTTAGAGTCTATGTAGATGACAACGGAGGACGGTTTTTGCATTGCATCTGCCGAATTAGTTTGTTAAATTCCTATAAAATTCGAAATTTGAAAAATATGTCCCAATTGGAAGGTATTTAAGTTTAGCTTAAGAGTGGCAGCCTAGATGTCGAGCTCACATAGAGTATTTAGCCCATTGAGAAACCGCAGTGACGCAGGAAAAATCTTAGTTTTTCTTAAATTTTTAAGAAAGTTTAAGATTTGGCCGATTTTAACATCCAAGCTCTCTAACTCTCTAAACAAAACAGCTATTCGCTTAACTTTATTAAGTATCGCGTGGAAGGATTTCTGCATAGTGGTCCACCAGATGACAATGCCTTACAGCATTATTGGTGGGACTACTGCCGTATAGAACCAATAAACTGTAAGCAGGTTCAGACCCCTGCTTTTTGCTAATACCCTACCACAGCATTTTTGTTCTTTACAGAATTATTTCGTTTCGGAATTATTTGAAAAGGAATTTTCAATACCTCCAAAGGAGTCAGGTACAACAGTGGCTACCATATAACAGGTTTTCCAATAGGGATGATATGATTTTGAAGTGACGTTGCGGCCATTTGTAATATGTCATGATCTGTCTTTTTTTTTTTTCATTGTATTCAGTAGTGTTTACAATTTCATCAGTAGTGTAGTAGTGTTTACAACATAGTTTACAAACTATTCCGTTTTATTATCAAAATAATCGTTCTCCGATTGCAACTTTTCGAGTGATAAGTCCATTTTTTTAAATCCAATAAAAAACACTTTCCAGTTGACCTACGACCTTGACACAAATGAGCTCTCTCTCTTTTTGCCATTGACCGATACCCGATCCGAAGTACGGTTAAGGAGCTAGAGCAAAAATAAACTTTCCGTTCACATTTGAAAATGATGCTAAGTCCATTTTTTTAAAAATCCTAAAAAAAAAAACACTTTACAGTCGACCTACGACCTTGATACCCATGAGCAATATTTTAGCTCTCGTTAAGAGCTATCTTTTTTCCATTGACCGATTGTGGCTACGTGCCACACAGCAAATTAAACAATTGAAATGTTGCGAGAAAATTTTGGAGATTAGATTATTTAAAAAAATTAAGTTGTGAAAAAATGTGTCACAAAATATTGTGACGCACGCTACAAAAAATGGAAGTAGCTTTGAAGGTTAAGGTATGTTTTCGTAATTTTTAGTAAATTTTGCATAATAAAGCATCCAAAATGTAAGAGAATTCTAAAAAAAATTATTTGCAGCCAAAAATTATTGTAGTTTTTTATCAAAAGCCGTGAACTCTATGTGACGCACGCTACGTGACGCACGCTACATTTTTTCCAGTCAAACTTTTTATAGTAGAAATTTTGTTTATTTTAACAAATCAAATTGCATTATTTTTAATAACATTTTGTAAAACATTTTTTTATATTTATAAATGTATTTATGAATGAATATATGAATGTAATGGGTTATCTATTTTACCACTACAAATCATGATAAAAACACCTTAAAAAGGTTTTTTTTTTCTAATAAAATTAAGAGATATGATGTGAGGAACCATTTTTTAATACTTTTTGTATTAATGGATACCCATAAGTATTTTTTAACATCTGGGCTTATATTCATTCCATTAACCCAACTAAAGTTGGATCAATTTTAAAATTTTTGGTTGGTTGGTGGACTATTTCTGGGATTTGCCCATATAGCCGTATATATAACTATGAATATGACGATTTTGCACCTAAGGCTATATAATCCGCATTTTTGAACTGATGCTTAAAATATTCAGAAAATAACAAGATTTTGAACGGAGAAAGAACGTTGCCAAAATTAAAGAAAATCGCTTCAGATTTATATATATACTTATTGTCCTATTTAGAATCTAAGCGCTATACAATAAACAATATTGCTAAACCTTGAAAGGATATCATATAGTCGGCACCGCCCTTCCTTACTGGCTTAGTAATACTGTATAGCTTTCGTTTGTTCAGTTTATATATTCTAATGCCCTCACTTTAGTGATGAATGGTAATGGTAAAAAAGTTGAAGAAGTGACCTAAGCCCATGCATGTTTAACGTAAACCCATTTCAGGATATATGAAGTCAATTGACCTATGTCCGCCCTACTGTGTGGCTGAAAGGCACGATTGCTTTCGAAAGGAGAGACCGATTGGGTTGAAATTTTGAAATTAAGTAGATTGTTTCTCGTTCTTAGGCTAAATTTGAAGATGGTACAAAGTGGTTCACTCTTTCTGATACTCCCACACAAAAGACAAAAATATAATTAACTGCTGAAAAGCTTACTACATATACCAATCTTCGTCTAGTTTCTTCATGGTTATGAACTTTAGAAAATCGAACGATATTTCCATCTCTTTCCTAATTACATATATACACTTTAATTTCGATTCAGTGCTTTGTTTTTATAGTGCCTACAGTTTACAGAAAAATTGGTGCAATTGTTTTGTACCTCCAATCCTAAGGGATAAGATCGTACCGAAATTAAATAGCTCATAACTTGAATATCAGTACCCACAAACACTAAATATTCAGCACATTGCAATATTTCTAAAAGTCCTAATGTACTACAGTAAACTAGTATATTGTTATACCCTCTATTCATTTTGTCACTCCGTTTGTAACACCTCTCAATATTGATCTCTCACTTGTTTTAATTGTCCCATATTCTTATAACTGTACAAATCTCAAACTATGAAAAATATGCACAGAAATGTAAAATAAATCTGAAAAAATATATGGTTAAAATCTATGATGCTTGAGCACCTTATTTGGTCAAAAATATTTAACTTATTAACCAAATAAACTATTAATAAAAATTTAAAAGTTTATTTGGTTAAGGATAAAAGGTGACTAATTTATTTTTTTAACACAATAAACAGATTAATTTTGTCTGATATTTCGGGTAAATTAAAATATCCAAATTAAATCACTTACCAAAAAATTCTTTGTTATATATACTTTCGAGACTAATGGGTGTGAAATTGAATTTGGAAACATAATTTCTACGTCTGTCTGTAAATGTAATGTCTTATCATATTAGTATTACATTCTGTTTGAAATCAAGGGATGTTTTCGGAAACATTTATTTTATTATAATCCCACGACATTAACGAGATTTAATACTCAAAAGTTTTTTAGGACGTCTTTCATTCAGCACAAAAGACATAAAGACGGAAAACAAAAAAAAAATAATAATCATCATTCAAGATATTGTGAGATTTAACAAATTTAACTTCTACTTAAAGGAATTCGACGCACATCTCGTTTAACTGTGTAATACAGGTATGTAGACTATTTTATTGCTTATAATGCAAAACTTTCTTTGCACAGACGACGAATTTTGTTGGGATAGTTCTTATGGGGAGGAAGGAAGGGAAAAGGACTGTTAAATGAATTGCCTGTATGTTCTTTTTTCTATAAGAAATTATTAAATCTCATTTTGTTGGAAAATGTTGTTTGTGACGTTTGTCTTTCGACTGTGTACAAGATAAATTACTTGATTTATATGTGTGGCACATTTCTAGGATGAAAGGATTTAATTTTCTACTGCATAATTTACTTAGTGCCATTTTCTGGGTCGATGCTAGTATTTTAAGCATACTTTTGCATGCAAAGCAAAAATACAAAATATAAATAACTTTCTTAGTTGAGGGAGGTTAAAGGAGACGTGTGGAATTGCATAGAAATTATGAGTATAATTAAAGGCTTAAAGTGCTCGAAATTAAAGTATAATTTTAGACAGTGAACATTGAAAGTGGAGCGGAACTCATTATGGAGATTTAATGAAAATGGAATGTATTTAAGAGTTATTGTAACCTTAAAGGCTGGTCAGTTTAGTATCCAATCCTGTAAAATAAACTGAATAGTTGAAAAAAACGTTGCATATTGTTAGGAATTATTAATTAAATTTTATCGATAGAGTCTTGTACTGGATATGAAAACATTTTTCTGATCCAATTCTGATTTTGTGAATTTTACCAATTTTAATAAATAGAAAACAAATACTAAGCACAAATACTTTACTAATTCTAATAAATTCTTAATTCGTTAAACATAGAATTCAACGAAAATAGAACAGTTTGCATATTTCTAGGGAAAAGTCAATTATATAATTTTACCGAAAGCGATGATAACAATATGCAACAACAACAAAGTTTGTGTCCCTGACCTAAAAACCCTTTTTTGTATAGATTGGGCAAACTATTTTATGAAACCAAAACAAAATTTTTTTCATGGAAAAAATTTTTTTTTAAGTTCTAATTTTCATGGAAGTTATCTTTAGTATTTGGACCATATTTGTTAAAGTAAAAGTTCCATAAAGCCGGAATACCATTTAAATTAAAGAAAATTATGAGGGCTAGGAATGATGAAAATATCACCTTCACGCAGAAAGTTAAGCTTAGTAACTGTCGATAGAACAATTAGAAAAAATTTATTTTTTTTAATCGCTTTTTCTGGCACGAAAAAAACATGAAAAATAGAAAAAAATCGCAAAAAATTGGTTTGTTCCATTTTTTTAAAGCTAGCATGCTAACGAAGAAAACAATGTCTGTTTGCAAAAAAGGCTATGGATAAATTATGGCCCATATTGCAAAAATAGGGAAATTAAAAAAAAAGGTTTCACTTTTTGTGTGAATAAGGGTGTGGCAATAACGCCCATTTTTAATATATATACTATGGGGACTAAAAAAATATTACATTGTACAAAATTGCAAGTGTTTGTGTGTGCAGGAATCGAAGTTTTAACCGTTAACTTTTTGTGCAAGATGGTCCATTTGTATGGTAGGTACCAAAAGGGGCGTGGTTATAATCCCCATTTTTCACGGGACTATATGTACTGTAATGGCATTACACTTTACAAAATATCAAGTATTTGTATGGACTGGAATAAAAGATATAAGCCGATAACTTTTGTGCAAAATCGTCAATTTGCATGGGAGGAATCTAAAGGGGCGTTGAAACATCGTCCATTTTTCTCAAGATGACCCTTGTTCGAAATAATAGGTGTCTAAAACCAGATTGAAATTCTCTCATTTCTAGCAAAAGTGCTATATTTTCTACGTTTATCCAGAGATTTTTTCAAATAGACATTGGTTCCTTCATTAGGATGTTAGCTTTCAAAAATTGGAACCAATTTTTTGCGAATTTTTTATGGTTTTTTTCTAGAACCATTTATCGGAGTTGGTTCAGAAAAGCTTTAAATAATTCTAAAATAAATAGCCTTCTTCTAACATAATTTTTTTGTTCTATCAGCGGTTTTAAAGAAATCTTATAAGATATTGCGAAAATAATCCCATTTTTTGAGAAAATTATTATACAAATTTTTTGAATTGAATCCTCTTAAAAATATTTAAAAATTCACAATTATTTATTATTTACGATAAAATAATACAAATAATAAAAATATGGTAAAGTCTAATCGGCCATGAATAAAATGAGAGCATTTCGAAAAGAATCGATGTATAATTTAAAAAGTTGTATCATCGATTTTCTTAGGAATAGTCTCATTTTATTCACGAGCGATCAGACTTTACGATAAAAAAAAACTTATAATATAATAGTTGTGCATTTTTCGATGTTTTAAGTGGCTTCTATTAAACAATTATGAACATTTTCTCAAAAAATTTGATTTTTCGCAATAACTTGCAAGGCATTGTTCAAACCGCTGGTGGGATGAAAAATTATATTAGGGACATGTTTCAATAGTCATATACGTGCCTCATGAGTCTGGCCAGACCCATAGACATTATTATGTATTTGTATGAAAATGTCGGGTTTTTGGTGGTTTAATGAAACGTATTTATATAAAATATTGGTATACAATTTAAATTTGGTTTTGACTTCAGTTGTTTTGCTATATTCTTAAACTTATAAAAATAATTTTAAACCAGTAAGGAAAGACAAAAAGTCGGGCGGGGCCGACTAATAATACCCTACACCTCCCTAACAATGCGAAAATGGGCATTGCGATACGAATTTGGCAGTGTTCATACATGTAATAAGAAAACTCTCTCTGCCGAATTTCGTACTGATCGGATATAAAACACGGTTTCTACAGCGCTTACATGTCAAATCGAGTGAAAGATATATATCTAAACTGAACCAATTTTCCCTGAATTTGGCAGGAATCATACATGTAATAAGAAAACTCTCTCTGTAAAATTTTGTACGGATCGGATATAAAATACGGGTTCTACAGCGCTTACATATCAAATCGGATGAAACATATATATGAGGGGCTATATCTAAATCCGAACGGATTTTCTCCGAATCTGGTAGCGTTCATTCACGTGATAAGAAAATTCTCTCTGCCGAATTTCGAATAGATCTGGTGTACAATACGGTTTCTACAGCGCTTAAATGTCAAATCGGGTGTAACATATATGAGGACTGTATCTAAATCTGAACCGATTTTCCCCGAATTTGGCAGTGTTCATTCATTTAATGGAAGAACTCTCTCTGCAAGATTTCGTACTGATCTGATATAAAATACAGATTCTACAGCGCTTACATGTCAAATAGGAGGTACATATACAGGGTTGCTGATATGTATTGCATCCACCATCAGGTTGCTATCATTTCTAAACCGCTAGTCTGATAGCTGACAGATTTATTTCAGTGACAGTTCATTTTATTGTTTACAAGCTTACAAAAGCATTTTGATCTATTACATTCAGAAAAAAGTTATTCGTGATGGAATTCAAGTGATAGTGTGATTGCTTTATATTTGGGTGGAAAAACACAAGTGGCTATCGATAGAGCTTTCCAGCATTTAAATGTGAATAAATCTTTTGTTTCTCGTACCATTGCTCGTTACCGTGATACTGGCAGTGTTGCATCGCGTCCAAGAAGTGGACGAAAAAAAACGGTTACAACACCAGAAATGATCCGAAAAGTGAAGGCCAGATTTGATCGAAATCCACGCCGCAGTGGTAGAAAAATTGCTCGTGAGCTGAACATATCGCGAGAACGGATACAACACATATTAAAAAATGAGCTTGGACTAAAGCCATTGAAGTTCCAAAAAGTGCAAGAGCTCACCGATGCACAAAAAAAAGTTAGACTGGAAAGAGCCAAGGAGTTGCTTCGCTTGCACGAAAGTGGCCAGTTACCGAATTTGGTTTTCTCCGATGAGAAGCCATTCCAAATTGAGCAGTTTGTGAACAAACAAAATGGTCGGGTTTACTTTCCAAAGAGGTCAGCTGAAAATTTACTCCTTCGATTGGCCACCAGAACTCAAGCGCCGCTGATGGTAACGGTGTGGGCCGCCGTAACGGCCGATGGTCGCTCCCCGCTCGTATTCATCGACCATGGGGTCAAAATAAATGCCGAATATTATCGGGAAAGTGTCCTAAAGACAGTATTGAAGCCCTGGGCAGACAAACATTTCGGCCGCAGACCATGAACATTCCAACAGGACTCAGCACCATCGCACTCAGCACGCGTCAACCAAGCATGACTTAAAAAGGAGGTTCCTCGCTTCATTTCTACCGCACAATGGCCACCAAGATCTCCGGATCTCAATCCGTTGGACTTTTGCGCCTGGGGCATTTTAGAGAGTAAGGTTCGCACTAAAAATACCAAAGTATCGATCATCTCAAGACGGCGCTTCGCCGGGTATGGGCCAAAATACCGCAGAGCCACTTTCGTGCAGCGTGTGATGGCTTTGTCGGCCATAATTCGTTTTAAAGGTGGCCAATTCGACCAAATCTAAACTTGTTCTAAAATTTTATGTTAATTCCGACATTTTTTGCTTTTGAACAATAAAATTTAAAAGAAAAATTAAAAAAATATAGCGCTTTACTTTGTTGCATTACATATCAGCCACCCTGTACATGGGAGGTATATGTAAATCTGAACCGATTTTAAACAAATTCAATAGCGAAATCTGATATAGCCTCCAAGGTGGGTCTAGCTCCAATATTTAAGCGTGTTACAAACTTCTGAGCAACAAGAACTATAGTACCCTTTACCACAGAGTCATTTAGGTTAATGACCGATAGAAACAGAGGGTGTATTTAAAAACAAGCTCTCATAATACGTAAAGCTATGTGTAAGAACAATATTGAGAATATACAAATGGCAAATTAAATGGAATGTTATCAATTACATGAAAATAAAATAATAAAAACTTTCGTATGAAGTCAGGGTCTAGCCAAAACTCGTGAGGCACATAAACGATATATACCTCGCAAAATCCTTAGAATTTCTTCCTGATTTCTTCATAGATCGATAAAATATTATTTTTGAGGAAGCTACCTGATGTTTCAAGTTGCTAGCGCATTTAGAAATATCTTAAAATTTCAATTAAATTCAAAAAAAGGTCTGGCCAGTTCATGTGCCCAACGGAGTGTTAAAAGAAGTTGAAGGCTACGTAATTTAGGATTTTTTTAAAGCTTTCCTGATTCGGGTAAATGATACTTGTGTTATGCTTGAATATGTGGTTCAACCTATACTGATGCCCTCACTTTAGTGTAACGGGAGGTGTAACAAGTAGAGCTGTCAAACTATCGATAGCACTATCGATAGTATCGATAGTTTCTATTTTGCGTCAATATCGATAGTTTTTTTCACTATCGATACTATCGTAAAAATGTCATTTCTTGGGACACTGCGAAATTGGATAAGTAAAATATAAACAAGTAAAAAATTTCAGTCGGGTAAACCGACTAATGTATACTGACACTTTGTTAGCAGTGTTTATGCACTAATATTATGAGCTGTTTAATTTTGGTATATTTTTTCTTTTTTGGTATGGGAGGTGCTAAAATGGGTCTGGTCAAACTCCCATTGTGAACAGGACTGTGGGAAGTTTAAAAACTACAAACTGTGCAACAATTTTGAGTATAATGGTACGTTTGTGTGGGAGGTTCTATAAGGGGCGTGATAATAACGACCATTTCCCGACAGACCTTAGGTATTATAAAAGCATTACACTGTACAAAATTGTAAGATATTTAGTCACTAGTATTAAAGTTATAAGCTGTAAACTTTTCGTACAAAATGGTACCTTTGTGTGGTATGTACCAACAAGGTCATGGCTAGAAGAGATCATTTTGGTGCAAAATGGTCCATTTGTATGGGAGGTACCAAACGGGGCGTTGCAACTTCGTCCATTTTTCTCGAGGTGATAGTGACAAATAAACTAATACTTTGTGTAGAAATTCAGATGATTCAAATTAATAGTATAGAAGTTATTAAATAATAAATAATTCTCTAAATATTAACACTTTGTGGGGGAGATACTAGAAGGAGTGGACCAATATGGTCCATCTTCAACGGAGATAGAAAAAAATATTACCACATACCAAATTTGAAGTCAATTGGTTACTTCTTTCGATAGTTATCGTGAGCACCAGCCAACAGACAAACAGACAGACGGACGGACGGATATTGTTCTTTCGACTTAAATGACCCAAAAAGGATATCCGCCGAACATACTTAGGGTCATAGGTCACTCCTTCGATGTGTTACACTTTTGACCCGTAGCAAATGATATATACCCTCGTATCACTAAAGTGAGGGTATAAAAACAATACTGAATTATAATTTCACTGTCCTCGAAATGGACACATTAAAAATGTTGCAGAATAAGGACCAGATGGGTAAACCTATTTCGGCCACACTGATAGATCTAGTTTTTGAGATATTCGGCAACGAAGGAATATATGCTTCAATCCAAGGAACAAAATAAAAATTGCCAACCAAACTTGTCTTATTCAAAAGTCATACAAATTGTCGATATTTTAAGTTGATCTTTTTGACAAAAATATCCCTCGCTAAATAGCACTGCCGGTTCCCTTTCAATATATTTATGAAAAATCATAGTTTTAGTTACATCTCAGGCTGTCAGGTGGCAGTAAGCTTTATATACAATACTCTTAGATAAAAACAAATCTCAAGACGAATATTTTTTGCTAAGAGTATAAAATATACACACATTTTGTATTAACTAGAAATCTGCTTAAGAACGTTGATAAATGAACCATAGTAATTTTTCGTACTATGTAAAATAAAACTAAAAGGCCGACGATTTTTAGGAATCTTGACATATGATATGCTTCGTTTGTATATCATTATTTAAAGGATGTGAGGAACTGGATCGTATGTTTTGATAGAAATAACTTTAAAAGTCCTCTTTATTCATTCTTTGGACTGAATAAATGTTATATTTTGAAGCGTTTCGCTTCAAATTATCCCTCGAGATAATTACTCTTCTGGTTTCCCAGCAAACTTACAAATCAAGACTAATCGATAGCCAAGAATTCGCGCATGAATTTATCGTCCGTGGGTTACAACGGAGCAATGAAACCATTTAAATTTGAATTTTGTAGAATAATACAATCATACATATTTTTAACAAATTGTCCGATAGTATCGATACTATCGATAGTGTTGACAAAAACTATCGAATGGGACGACTATCGATAGTTTGACAGCTCTAGTAACAAGTAAGAAAGTTCAATCGGGTAAACCGACTTATGAATCCCCTCACCATGAGTCTCAAAAAAAATATTCGTAAATTTAATTAAAATATTATCAATTTAAATTGCATTTAGTAACTTTAAATTTCATTTAATAACTTTAAAGTATGTACTGGTGTTAAAGTTAAAATCTGTTAACTTTTGGTACAAAATGGTCCATTTGTGTGGGAGGTACCAAAAGGCACGTCCCAATAACGACCACTTATTAGCGGACTCTAGGTATTATAAAAGCATAACACTGTACAAAATTTCAAGTATTAATATGCACTGGTATAAGAGTTATAAGCTGTGAACTGTGTAAAATGGTTCATTTGTATGGGAGGTACCAAAAGGGGTGTGCCAATAACTGCCACTTTTCTCTATAATCTAGGTACATTTTGGCTCGTAGCAAATGATATATACCCTCCTCTCTAAGGTGAGGGGATAAAAATATGCACAGAAATGTAATATAAATCTGAAAAATATATGATTAAAATCTATGATGTTTGAGCACCTAATTTGGTAAAAAAATATTTAAGTAATTAACTTACAAAATGCTTAATAAATGCGTTTTTAAACGATTAATTGGTTAAGGATAAAAAGCGACTCATTTATGCTCTTTAAAAAATAAACAGATTTATTTTGTGTTATATTTGGAGTAAATAAAAAAATCCAAATTAAATCACTTACCAAAATATTCTTTGTTATATATACTTTCGAGACTAATGGGTGGGAAATTGGATTTGGAAACATAATTTCTATGTCTACCTTACAGTATTACATTCTGTTTGAAATCAAGGGATGTTTTCGGAAACATTTCTGTTATTTTAATCCCACGACATTAACGAGATTTAATACTCAAAAGTTTTTCAGGGCGTCTTTCTCAAACACAAAAGACATAAAGACGGAAAACAAAATAATAATAATCATCTTTCAAGTTATTGTGAGATTTAACAAATTTAACTTGTACTTAAACGAGGTTGACATACATCTCCTTTAACTGTGTAAAACAGGTATGTAGACTATTTTATTGCTTACAATGCACAACTTTCCTTGTATAGACGACTAATTTTCTTCGGGTAGTTCTGATGGGGAGGAAGGAAGGGAAAAGGACTGTTAAATGAATTGCCTGTATGCTCTTTTTTCTATAAGAAATTATTAAAATCTCATTTTGTTGGAAAAAGTAGTTTGAGACGTTTGTCTTTCGACTGTACACAAGAGAAATTAGTTGATTTATATGTGTGGCACAAAGCAAAAATACAAAATAAAAATTAATTTTTTAGTTGAGGGAGGTTAAGAGAAAAAGTTTGGAATTGCCAAGGAATTATGAGTATAATTATAGGCTGAAAGTGCTGGAAATTAAAGTATAATTTTAGACTGTGAAAATTGAAAGTGGAGCGGTACTCATTATGGAGATTTAATGAAAATGGAATGTATTTAAGAATTATTCTAACCTTAAAAGCTGGGCAGTTTAGTATTCAATCCTGTAAAAAAAATTGAATAGTTGAAAAAAAAACGTTGCATATTTTTAGGAATTATTAATCAAATTTTATCGAGAGTCTTGTACTGGATATGAAAACATTTTTCTGATCCAATTCTGATTTTCTGAATTTTACCAATTTTAATAAATAGAAAACAAATACTAATCACAAACACTTTACTAATTCTAATAAATTCTTAATTCGTTAAACATAGAATTCAACGAAAATGGAATAGTTTGCATATTTTTAGGGAAAAGTCAATTATATAATTTTACCGAAAGTGATGACTACAATACACAACAACAAATAAAATGTGTCGCAGAACAAACTATTCACACTATTTTATGAAACCAAAACAAATTTTTTTATGGTAAAGTTTTTTTTCCGAAATTCTAATTTTCATGAAAGTTACCTTTAGTATTTGGACCATATTTTTTTAAGAATATGCTCAATAAAGCCGGAATTCCGTTTGAATTTAAGAACCTTTTGCGTGCTAGGAATGCTGAAAAAATCAACTTCACGTAGAAACTTAAGTTCAATAACTTTTGATAAAACAATTAAAAAAAAATATTTTTTTTTAAATATTTTTTTCCTGGACCGAAAAAACATAAAAAATAGAACAAAATTTCGCAAGAAAGAAGAAAACAATGTATTTTTGCGAAAAGTCTATGGATAAATGTATAAATTATGACCCATATTGTAAAAATAGGGAAATTCAAAATATAATTTTTTATATAGACAACTTTATTTAGAAGGTACCAAAAGGGGTGTGGCAATAACGCCCATTTTTTAATATACTATGGATACTATAAAAGTTCAAGCGTTTGTATGTGAAGGAAACGAAGCTATAAGCCGATAACATTTTGTGCAAATTTTGTCCATTTACATGTGATGTACTAAAAGGGGCCTGGTCATATGGCGCATTTTTATCCCCTCACCTTATAGAGGAGGGTATATATAAAGCCAAAAGTGTAACACATCGAAGGAGTGACCTAAGACGCCAAGTATGTACGGCGGATACCCGTTTTGGGTAATTTTAAGTCATTGAGCAATGTCCGTCTGTCTGTCTGCCTGCTGGCTGGTGCGCACGATAACTCTCGAAAGGCGTAACCGATTGACTTCAAATTTGCTACGTGGTAATATTTTTTCTATTTCCGCCTAAGTTCGAAGATGGGCCATATTGGTCCACTCCTTCTAGTGCATCTCCCACAAAGGGCTAACATCTAGAGAAATATTGATTCTTTAATAACGTCTATAATACTTACTCGAATCTTCCGAATATAGTATTAGTTAATTAGTAGCTTACACCTCAAGAAAAATGGCCACGCCACTTTTGGTACCTCCCACACAAATGGACCATTTTGTACCAAAAGTTAACAGCTTATAAAATTACGAGTAACACCAGTTCATAAAAATACTTGACATTTTGTACAGTTTAATGTTTTTATAGTGCCTACATTCCGGTAAAAAATGGGCATTATTGACGGCCCCTTCTGGTACCCCCTACACAAATGTACCCCCACAAAATGAAAAGCTTATAATATTAATACCTATGCATACAAATACGTAAAATTGTTGTTGTTGCAGATCAGTGAAAAATGGTCGTTATTGCCACGCCGCTTTTGGTAGCTCCCACACAAATGAACCATTCTGCAAAAAGTTAACAGCTGATATTAATGCAATTTAAATTAACAATAATTTCATTGAAAGAAAAAATAAATTAATTTACTAATAATTCTTGGGACCCAAGGTGAGGGGATTCTTAAGTCGGTTTGCCCGAATGAACTTTCTTACTTGTTCACGAGACTAGATTTTAAGCATTTGTATGGATTGGAATCAAAGTTATAAGCAGTTAACTTTTTGTACAAAATCGTCCATTTGTATGGGATGTACCAAAAGGAGCGTATATAACGGTAATTTTTAGGAACTGTAGGTACTATAAAAACATTACACTGTTCAAAATTTCAAGCGTTTGTATGAGCAGGAATCCAAGTTATAAGCTATTAACTTTTTGTGCAAAATGGTCCATTTGATTGAGGGTTTCCGAAAGGGGCGCGGCAACTTCACTCATTTTTCTCAATATTATAGCGACCACGAAGTTAATACTATGTATGGATTTCTGAATGCTTCTGAGTAGTAACATGGAAGTTATGAGATAATCAATATTTCAATAAATGTTTACCCTTCGTGGGGGAGGCACTCGAAGGAG
Organism: Eudasyphora cyanicolor; assembly: GCA_963930755.1. Lineage (NCBI taxonomy): Eukaryota > Metazoa > Arthropoda > Insecta > Diptera > Muscidae > Eudasyphora > Eudasyphora cyanicolor. The sequence goes on along the minus strand of OZ005737.1, from coordinate 35,182,071 downwards.
TGGACCAACATAGCCCATATCTGACCTTAGTCTGAGATAGAACAAAAATATTGAAACAAACCAAATTTAAAGTCATTCGGTTAACCCTGTCGAAAGTTATAGTGTGCACCAAACAGACAGACAGACGGACATTAATAAAATGACTTAAAATGGCCCAAAACAGATTTCCGCCAACTATTCTTGGGGTCTCTTAGGTCACTCCACTCCTAAAAACCGGATTGAAATTCTCTTATTTCTATCAAAAGTGGTATATTTTCTATATGTATCCCTAGATTTCAAATATGCATTGTTTTTTTCGCTAGGATGTTTAAAAAATTGGAACAAAATTTTTTTGGCGAATTTTTTATGTTTTTTTTTTTTCACTAGATCCATTTATCAGAGTTGGTTCAGGAAAGCTTTAAAGAATCCTAAAATAAGTAGCCTTTTGTATAATTTTAAAAGTTGTAGCATGATTTTCTTAGGAATAGTCTCATTTTATTCATGAGCGATCAGACTATATGATAAAAAAATCTAAAAATATAATAATTGTGACTTTTTCGATGTTTTTAAGAGGATTCGATTAAAATATTAAAAAAAATTTCTCAAAAATGAAATTTCTCGCAATATTTTGCAAGGCATCTTTCAAATCGCTGATGGGATGAAAAATTATTTTAAAAGATGTTGAAGGCTACGTAATTTAGGATTTTTTTTAAAACTTTCCTGATTCGGCTAAATGATTCTTTAGTTTAGTTGCCACGAACCATTTGATACATCCCATACAAATGGACCATTTGGCACAAAAAGTTAACTGTTTATAACTTTGATTCCAGTCCATACAAATACTTACAATTTTGTGGAGTGTAATTAATTAACAGTACCTACAAAATGGGGTTATTACCAGCCCCTTTTTATACCTCAGATACAAATTTTGCACAAAAAGTTAGCGGCTTCCTGCACATACAAACACTTGAAATTTTGTACAGTGCAATGTTTTTATAGTACCCATAGTATATTAGAAAATGGGCGTTATTGCGACGACCTTTTAGTACCACCCAAACAAAATTGCTACAATAAATATTATTTTTTTTTTAGATTTCCCTATTTTTACAATATGGGTCAACATTTATACACTTATCCATAGACTTTTTGCAAATAGGCATAACTTTCAAAAAATATATGTCTATTTTTTATGGTTTTTCTCGTGCCGGCAAAAAACGTTTTTTTTTTTTGAAAAAACTCTAATTTGTTAACGACAGTTACTAAACATCTGTTTCTACGTGAGAGTAATGAATTTAGCATTTCTAGCCCTAATAATTTCCTTTAATTTATTGAGCTTATACTTCAAAAAACAGGCATAACTTTCAAAAAATATTTGTCTATTTTTTATGGTTTTTCTCGTGCCGGCAAAAAACGTTTTTTTTTTTTGAAAAAACTCTAATTTGTTAACGACAGTTACTAAACATCTGTTTCTACGTGAGAGTAATGAATTTAGCATTTCTAGCCCTAATAATTTCCTTTAATTTATTGAGCTTATACTTCAAAAAATATGGTCCAAGTACTAGATGTAACTTTTATGAAAATTGGAATTTAAAAACAAAATTTACCACAAAAAAAATTTTGGTTCGGTTTAATAAAATAGTATGACTCAATCTATAAAAACAATTTTTAGTTCTCGGACACAAAAAAAATTGTTTTTACATAGTGTAGTTAGTTATATGGATGGGCAAAAATGTCCGATTGATCACAATGGCAAAATTCAACACCCTAAAACTCGGATAGCCCTTAACCGATCTCGTTGAAATTGTGTATCCAACTACTGTCCAACAGGACTAAGGTGTAAGGTGCATGCCGATCGGAAGACATCGGTTTCAAAAGTTTACTCACTTGGCAAGAAATCCCCCATATTTGTACATTTCTTTTCGCATCTAAGTATATGAAATACAACACAAGAAAAGTTTTGAAATAATCGAGCAAAAATTCTAAATAAATTTTGAATCGAGGAAAAATTCTAAATAAGTCGGTGCTGCTAAATTAATTTACTTTAATATTTGAGAGAGTGGAGTTTCTTCGTGAGGTGGCGGAGACAGACAAATTTCACGAAAATCGGTTAAGATTTAGATAAAGACCCCTATATATTCGAGGCCTGGTCAATAAGTCCGTGACATTTTTAATAGTTTTTTTATTCGTTCCCTTCCAAAAATAAGATTTGTCCGGGTCATCAAATTAGGTGTTTCTTTGTAATATGATTTCCTCGTTGGAGTCTAATCTCTTTCCGGTGAGCCATTTATTCAGGGTTTTAAACAAGAAATAGTCACTCGGAGCTAAATCCGGATCTATTATCCTGGTGTAAGATGGAAGGGTACTCGTACTCACATGAAAAAATTGTTCTTACAAGAAAAATTTTATCTATTTTTAAATCCTTAGTAAATCGACTAAATAAGTTGGCATAATATATGCCATTGATTTTTACGTTTTCAAAGGTAGTCAATGTTTATTATACCGCCCAAAAAAACGTTCGCCCCGGAATAGCTGGCTGGCCTTCTTTGTCGCAAATTCACCCCGAGAAATCCACTGTTTTGGCTGGTCTCTGGTGTGTTGTGGTGGATTCACGTTTCGTCCACGGTTATGGCGCTAAAACTTGGCCATACTGCGGTTGAACAACACCAAACACTCCTGCGAAGATGTAACGCGATTGCGTTTGTGGTCGATTGTGAGCAAAGGCGGCACCCGTCTTGCATAAAGCTTTCTCATACCCAAATGATCAACCAAATTTTAAACCACTGAGCCTGTGATGGCTTCCACAATTTCTCGCACTTACAAATCTCCGATCGGCCAAAACCATATCGTGAATTTTTGCAATTGTTTCTGGCTTCCAGAACGTTCGGCATCTTCCGTGCTCGTACGACCACAACCAAATTCAGTAAACCACTTTTTTACCATTGAAAATGGGTGGTGCAGAGTTTCCATAGTATTTAACAAGCTTAGCCTTGGGTTGAGTGATGTTTTTTTCCGCAAATAATAATGCTTAATGAGCACACCAAACACTCCTGCGAAGTTGTTACACGATTGCGTTTGTGGTCGATTGCGAGCAAACGCGGCACCCATCTTGCAGAAATCTTTATCATACCCAAATGATCAATCAAAATTGAAACCACTGAGCCCTGTGATGGCTTCCACATTGTCTCACACTTTCAATATCCGATCGGCCAAAACCATATCGTGAATTTTTGCAATTGTTTCTGGCTTCTATAGTATTTAACAAGCTTAGCCTTGGGTTGAGTGAGGGTTTTTTCCACTAATAATAATGCTTATTGAGCACACCAAATTCAGTAGTAGTCTGCTATCAATAGCTGTCAAACACCAACTAAATGACGCAGTTCATTAAAATTTGTACAAGAGTCAGCTGACAGATGGGTCAGAATATTTAATATCGATAATATTAATATTATGTAGTTAATTTTGAAAAAAAAATTTATAAACAGTTACAAATAGGTAAAACAAGATCTCGATATCACCTTTCTTAAAAAAATGCTTAAACAATTTTGTGGGCATAGAACGGCTGATCCGATTTTTGCAAAGTTTACTTTGTTTTAAAGAGGACACAATGCGTAATTTTTGTAATTTTTTAAAAAATCGGAGCACAATATGCCCCATTTTTATTCGTATCAACTTGTCTGGATGGGCAATAAAATTTTCTATATGACGGAAAAGCATTGGTTCGATATACCCAATAGTGCAAGTAGTTATGACCACTTGAAGTTATATATTTAATTTAATTTTAATTAATTATATGAATTACAATACAAAGTAAATTTATATTATAATTATAAGGTCCAGGGAAAGGCTGGGTTACAAAGACCATATGGCTAAATTTTTCAGGGACAGACCAGAGCCTCTGGTGGGAATCGAACCCACGACCCCCAAACTCATAGGCGAAGTTATATATATATATTTATACTTTTTTCCTAAAAAAAATTACAAACATTTTATTGGCCATCCATACATGTTGATACGGATAAAATCGGTGCATATTGTGCTCCGATATTTACAAAATACTAGCACACGGTAAGGGAAAAAATAAAAGATGCAATTTTGAATTGCAGATATCTCGGTAACTATACGAGATAATTCTTAAGTATAAACAGTTTATTTGTAGACCCCAGTTAGTAGAACACACACAAAAAGAAATTTCATAAATCGAAAGACAAACATGAGTTACACGCGCGTGAACATTTTCTTCACCCGATGTGGTCAACTTTGACGCCCTCTGGCTCCGCCCCTGTCTGACGTAAGGGGCCCAAATTTAAGACTTAACTTCTCTAACACCTCTTCATCTACCATGCCAAGTTTGGTCGCAATCGGTTGTTTGGTTAAGAATCGGTCGAATTATTTCCCCTATTTGAATTCGTACCGCTGTGCAGTGTTTTGCAAAAACACATGAATATTGTCAGACTAGTCTTGGTATTTCGTCCATAACTTTTACAAATATTGAGTCTCACAAGTGTGAGAGTGCGACGAATATTCTGTGAAAATTTGAAGAAAATCGATCGATCAATTTCTTCTACAAAGGTTTTTTCAAAAAAAAATCCTAAAAAAAAATTCTAAACCAGTAAGGAAAGGCAAAAGTCGGGCGGGGCCGACTATATAATACCCTACACCACTCTCGTATTATTGAATAACTCTGAAATATAAATTTTGTAATTCATATATAAATTGTTTACATAAATTTACTTTTGGGACATTTTATACTTAAATAATCCCATGTACCACAGTGTGGTGTAGCGTATAAAAACGATTGGATTTAAAATACAGCTTATACAGGACTAAATAACCAAATCGGATGAAACATATATATGGGAGCTATTGCTAAATCTTAACCGATTTTCTACAAATTTGGCAATGTTAGTCCATGGATCAAGAAACTATACTATTCTAAATATCAAAACGATTGGATGTAAACTACAGCATCTATAGGACTAAAGGATCAAATCGGACGAAAGATATGTATGGGAGCTATATCTAAATATTAACCGATTTTCTTCAAATTCGGCAATGTTGGTTCATGGATCAAGAAACTCTACCATTCTAAATTTCAAAATGATTGGATGTAAAATACAGCTTCTACAGGACTAAAGAACAAAATCGGACGAAACATATATATGAGAGCTATAGCTAAATCTTAACCTATTTTCTTCAAATTCGGCAATGTTGGTTCATGGGTCAAGAAACTCTACCATTCTAAATTTCAAAACGATTGGATGTAAAATACAGCTTCTACAGGACTAAAGAACAAAATCGGACGAAACATATATATGGGAGCTATAGCTAAATCTTAACCTATTTTCTTCAAATTCGGCAATGTTGGTTCATGGGTCAAGAAACTCTACCATTCTAAATTTCAAAACGATTGGATGTAAAATACAGCTTCTATAGGACTAAAGGGCCAACTCGGACGAAAGATATAAATGGGAACTATATCTAAATCTGAACCGATTTCAACCAAATTCAATAGAGATCATTACAGCTGCGAAATAATCTAAACTAAATTTCAGAACGATCGGAGTGAAATTGCGACCTGTAGTCGACGAACAAATTTACATGGACAGACAGACGGACGGACGGACAGGCATGGTTAAATAGACTCAGCTAGTGATTCCGAGTCGATCGGTATACTTTAAGGTGGGTCTAGCTGTGTTATTTTCAGGTGTTACAAACATCTGCCGTGAAACAAACTTATAATATCCTGTACCACAGTGTGGTGTAGGGTAAATATGGAGAAATTTCCCTCCTATTATAATCTTTGAAATTTAACATAAAACAGTTTACGAAAGCGAAAACGAACGGTGTCTAATTTCCAGAAAATCGGTTTACATTTAGGTATGAGAAGACTCCACCGAAACAACGTCTCCAAATTATTCAGCAGTGTCACGAAAATCAGTCTTCTCTAGGAAAGGCTTCTCGAAAACTTAGGGCAACTTATAGTCTGCATTATGGAGCAACATATGGTGTGTATCACAAACAAAAGTGCCGTATTTGGGCAGATTTCGATCCATTGGTAATGGAATAATTATCATGCTGGAGAGAGAGATCGAAAGTTTGATCTTTCGAATGGATCACCTAACAGCATTGCGCTGCCAGCATTTAAATAAAATTATCTTTAAAAAGTAGATTTTAGGTATTTTTCTTTTGGATCGTAATGAAGATTTCGGCATCCAATTTTACTTTAAGTGTTTAGGTTGCAATTTAAAAAATAAAATAAAAAAAGATCTAAGTGGACACCCTTTATATAAATGCCTACCGCTACCCATAGTAGAGTAGAGTACCGCAATTCATAGTATATACAACTTGGTTTACCCGAAACTAGATCAGATTTTATTAGTTTTTCATTCGTGGTAATATATAGTAGTTGTAGCCAAATACATTTTCATACATGTTTTTTGTTTTTGCTTTTCAGTTTTTTTTACTGGATTTCGAGAAACGCTTATTTATAGTTTAAAATTTTGGCATATAAATGTAAAATAGTCAAAAAACATATATAAAGAAATATTGGATGCATATTTTACTTCAATACTAACTAAATAATAACATTAAGGGTGGCAATTCAAACTTACCGGTCGCAAAAAGCACCTCATCATGTCTTAGTTCTAGCAGTGTGAATTATTTGATTTAATTTTAGAAAGCTCTCTTAAACACATGTAATTTATCAATAAATATTTTCAAATCTCGAATTTTCAAAGCTTTTTATGATTAGAAACTATTTTTCGCTTATAAATGCATATATTTCATCGCATCATTCATATCGGGTAATTATATACACATTTTTCACTCGACACACTCAAATACCCGAGATTTGACTTGCAATAGAAATGTCGGCAAAGGCAAGAGGAACGACAAAACAATCGACCACCCGACAGCCCTTCCAACCGACCGACCGAACCGACAATCGAACTATTGTGATGGAACACTCATAACTAGAGGAAACGTAAATTGACCATTACCACTGCAACCGCATTGACCACAAAACCATTAAAACCACATGTGGACATACAGTTATAAATTTTGAACGTTAACTGTGAAGGGCTATGAAGGAGCGATGGGGAGGGGTTGTGGTGGGATGCGAAGGGAAATGCAGAACACCGAAGAACGAGGAAAAAATTTGGAAACCGGAAACGCACAGACATACACACACACACACAGAGATACGAATGCACAGATTTCGGCACGAAAAAATTGGGTTAAATTTTGGGAGAACAACAAAAGGCTACAACGAGTTGCTTTTGGGGAAATATTTTCCCAATACAATTTAAGGTTATAATTAGACGTATATTTGAAAATATTTTGGTATTTAGCTACGATTACTATTGGGCTACACCCGCTTTTTATGTAGATTATTTCCTCCTCTTTTATGTCTCGAAAAACAGCCGTGTTTTTTTGTGTTGTTTTGTTTTTGCGAAATCCAAGGATTCTTTATTAGCGTTTCTGTGCTGGGCGCAATAAGTCGTGTTCTACGTTATCAAACAAACTGATTTCTGCTCATTTCTGGTCATAACCATAACATACACAATATTATACAACCAGACAAGGCACGAAATATTGAAACACACACAGAGAGAGAGAGCCCTTAGATAACTGAGCAAACAAAGGACTCTCTAACAATTGTGATTTTCAACGGGAGAGTCACAGTCGTAAATATGTACTAAAAGTATCTTTGAGTAAATGCTTTGTTTTAACATTAAAAACTAATTCCTTTCATTCCCTTCGGGTTTTCGTTAAAGCGCAGGTCCTTTCTCTCACTCTCTATTTTTATCTTGTCCTGTAGTTTTTAAATGGTCCTGGTGATGCTGTGTACTAAATTATCTCTAGAGTCTCTGTATCTTACCCTCTTTTACTCTCTGTATTTTTGCTTAGTAACATTACTCTTTTCTCTAAGCACATTTGGTTTCTCTCTCTTTTTCTACCTTTCTCGCTGTGTGTTCTCTGTTTCCTTTGTAACCTGTTGGAATGAAACATTTACGGATTGTTGATTTTTTAAGTGTTATAGGTCATGAGTTTTTATTTGTTTCTTATTCATGCTAAACACACTCATCTACTCCGGTCTACGTCGGTCTCTGCTCTCTCACAGCCTTCATCTGTGCCGAACATCCGGTCCGCCCTCCCTCTCTGTGTTCTCTGTTTAACAGGACATTGCTTCCTTTTAACAAATAATACAATCGAATTTATATATAGTATTCGTTCGTATAGTGGTCGTGTTTTCCCCCCTTGTTCTTCATATCTTATTTAGGTTTTATATAATTTTTACTCTTCATATATTTTTCTTCTTTCGTTCATTTTCATTGAGTATCATTGTTATATTGGCCTTTTGTCTTTTTTGCTTCCACCGCTCAGGGTTTCCTTTGCTTGCAGTTTTCGTTATTGTTGTTATTGCTGTGGTATATGCTAGGTTATGTGTTGTTTTTTCTTCTTCTCATTTGTTTCAATAGTTTTGTAGCTTTCATTTCCTTATTCGCCCAAAACTAAATAGAAAAGAAACAAAAGGACTACTTAATAAGTGTTCAGTGTCAAAGGTCAGTGGGATTTCCTTTGCAATGTCTGGCAGAGCAAATAGTATTTTTTAGGGATTTTATTGAAACTATTAAAGTCGGATTTGGTTTTGAAAGCATGATGTGGATTCTTCCAGGAAAACATTTATTTTACTTTTACTTTTTTTCTCAAGAACACTATATATATATAAGTATTATAAAGTAACAAATAAGAACTGCGGTAAGTTACGGGCCGGATTGAATTTTAAGAACATCTCCACAATAGATCATTCTATACTATAATGGGAAAAATTTTTGGAGTGCAAATAAGATAGCTTGCAGCTATAGATATACCGATAGCTTTGTTAATCAAATTGTTAATCAAATATAATCAATCAAATCAAACTATATAATGCTTATCTTGGCAGCGAATGATACTTACCTATTCGTACAAATTAATTATATATTTCTCCTAAACCAATATCAATGTGATATACATATGGGTGGTTACGACATTACGGGCCAATTTCGACATAACCTTTGGCATTGAAGTTTTTTTTTGCAGAATTCAGTACTTCAGGCAGGTAGATATAATCAATTTAAGAATAGCTGCTCTATTATCGAAGGTACATATCATTAAAGCACAAAACATGTTAAAATAAGTATTGAACTTTAAATGTAAAAGAGCACAGGGGAATGACGAGCCACAATATATCGATGGCTTAATACAGGGTTTTCCAATAAGACTGATATGATTTCTGAAACATAATCAGAAAAAAAACGCACTTATTGTTAAGGAAATGCAGAAATTTTTTATTAAATGTGAAGTACAATCGATACAAATAAGTTCTAAATAAAATGTCATGCAAAAGACCTCAAAGACTTCTTCTGCAGGAACGAATTCGATGAACCCAATTTTCGAGCCCTTTTTCCACTAAATCAAGTCGTATGTCATGAATGGCACTTTCAATATTGACTTGTAAAGCTTGAAGAGAGTCTGGTTTATTTCGAAAGACCAATGACTTCAAATAACCCTACAAGAAATAGTCTAATGGTGTTAAATCACAACTTCTTGGAGGCCATTCAATATCACAATTTCATGAAATAGTCGAATCTCCAAACTTTTCTCGCAACAATTCAATTGTTTCATTTGCTGTGTGGCACGTAGACACAATCGGTCAATGGCAAAAAGATAGCTCTTAACGAGAGCTAAAATATTGATCATGGGTGTCAAGGTCGTAGGTCGACTGGAAAGTGTTTTATTTGGATTTAAAAAAGTAGACTTAGCATCATTTTCAAATGGGAACGGAAAGTTTTTTTTTGCTCTAGCTCCTTAACGGTACGTTGCTTCGGGAATCGGTCAATGGCTAAAAGATAGGCACCAAATAAACGTACACAAAATTACAGCAATCTCTCTAACAAATCGCTCAAACACAAAATTACAGCATTCTCGCTAACAAATTGTGCAAGATATATCAATTTAAAATATTGGCCGATCCCGTTCAATTTTGGACCAATTACGTAGACTGCTACCGGATATATGTACGCAAAATGTCAGCACTCTCGCTAACAAACCTTGCAAGATATCTCTCAAAATTTAGCTTATATGGGCGGTGCCACGCACATTGGTCCGATTCCGCCCAGTTTTTGACCAATCGCGTAGACTACTACCATTTACATATAGGCTAAATTTCAGCACTCTCGCTAACAAGTCGTAGGTCGACTGGAAAGTGTTTTTTGGATTTTAAAAAATGGACTTAGCGCACGAAAAGTTGCAATTGGAGAAAGATTATTTTGATAATAAAACTGAATAATTTGCAAAACGTTGTTCTTGCGTATATCTCTCCATGATGAAATTGTAAACACTACTGAATACAATGAAACACAAATGACAGATCGTGCCATATTACAAATGGCCGAATCGTCACTTGAAAATCATATCATCCCTATTGGAAAACCTGTTATAAAAAGAGCCTATCTCGATGTTGTACTTCCTTAAAAGGGGCACGAAAAACGGAAGAAAAACCAAGCAAATTCTTTGATTAGACTTTTTACACTACCTATAAATCCTTTATTCGCAACTATATGCATTTCACGGCTTTCGAGCAGAATAAACGAAGAACGCAATTATGACAAAAAATCAAGATATGCCCTTTTTATATTAAGCTATCGATATAGTATATTTAATACTCTTTTTAATTTTAATTATTCGGAATCCAGAATGGTTTGCAAATTTGTATTGTTATGCAATGACGCAAATCTTCAGGGACAAAAAATAATGATCCATAAAAATAGTAATTGATAAAAAATTATAAACATTAAAAGAAAACATAAATCAATAAATATTATATTTTACATTGAACCAATTTTATTAAATAAATATTTAAAATTTTTCTCAAAAAAATTAAAAAAAAATTATGTGAAAGTAGAGTTAGGGACAGCCAGGGGAATGACATTTGAGCATTTCGGTAGACAATTTTTTTAACAAAAATTTTTTTTTCAAAAAAATTATTTTTTAATAAAGTAAATACCAAAGTGGAATATATTTTATTTTTCCTAATTTAAATACAAAAAGACAGCAAATTATCCGGTAATGCAGAAATCACCCATATATATATATATCTATATCTTCTATATATATAAAGAAGAATGTGTGTTTCTCTGTACCGAATAGGCGTCTAAATGGCTGGTTCCAACTTCTTGAAATTTTCACAGAATGTACATGTGTTGGGGGTGGTGAAAATAGGGTACTTGCATTTTCGATGTAACAAGTGGGCGTAGCCCAGCCCATATAAGCCAAATTTTGAAATTGATATATCTTGCACAATTTGTTAGCGAGAGCGCTGTAATTTTATGCATATGTATCTGGTGGCAGTCTACGTGATTGGTTCAAAAATGGGCGTGGCTTCGCCAATTTAAACAAAATTCTGAAATTGATATATCTTGCACAATTAGTTAACGAGAGTGCTGTAATTTTGTGTATACGTATCGGGTGGAGTCTACGTGATTGGTCCAAAAATAGGCGGGATGGAACCAACGGGCGGGGCCCCATGTGAGCCAAGTTTTTAAATTGAGATATCTTCAACAATTTGCCAGCGAGAGTGCTGTAATTTTGTGTATATGCATTTGATGGCAGTCTACATGATTGGCCCAAAAGGTTATGGGATCGGAGATCTGAAATCTGGGGCAACGAAGTGGACCGGGCCCAGCTAGTATATATAAGGGGTTTTCTAACAAGAGGTGTTATTTTGGTATTCAAAGAAAAATGCAATTTTTTGAGATAAATGATCGGATGTTTATTTCATAATAAAGAGGAAGGTCTGCCGTTACGACCACTACGACCACCCTTAGAGGACCACATTCTTTTCATGAAATTTTCCATAACCGAAACGCAAAGTGACTGCCCTATGTCCTCGATAGCCTCACGAATTCTATCTTTGAGGTCTTGAATCGACGCTGGGCTGTTGGCGTAGACCTTATCTTACACGTGGCACTAAAGGAAGAAGTCGCAAGGTGTTAAATCACAAAATCTCGGTGGCTAATTGTGATAACCTCTTCGACGGATAAAACGGTCCGGAAACTTTTCCCGTAACAGAGCAATGGTTCCGTTGCTTGTTTGCCACGTAGCGCCGTCTTGTTGAAAGTAAACGTTGTCCAGATCAATACCATCCATCTCCGACCATAAAAAATCATTACTCATCTCTCAATAGCGCAATCCATTCACCATAACTGTTGATCCAACCTAATTTTCGACAAAGTAAGGTCCAATGACCCCTCCGGACCATAAACCGCACCAAACAATCACACGTTGAGGATGGAGGGGTTTCTCAACAATAACTCTTGGGTTTTCCGAGCCCCAATTTTGCTTGTTGACGTTGCCACCGAGGTGGAAATGGGCCTCATCAGTCAGAATGATTTTTCGATGGAATTCCGCATAGTGAATTTTAATAATTTCAATGCGTTGTTGAATCGTGTATCGTTCCATTTTTAGTAATGACGTAGTTTCTACTTGTCAAATGTCAAAGATTAAAAGCTTCAAAAGTGACAGCTACCGAAATACCGGGTGATTCAAAGTAACACCTCTTGTTGGAAAACCCTGTATATAGATAGATACAAACAAAAAAAATATATATACAAATTGAAACCAAATCTATGCCCTTTTTTACTGTTCTCAGGATTAATAGCGGAAACTATAATAACGGGTATTTTTTAGAGACACAGAACTTTAAATAAAAATAGAAAATATTTGTAATTTCAATTAAACTGGCATTATTGCATAGACAACACTTTGCAACAACATTTTTGTCGAAGAGCTTTGCATAACATTTTCTTAAATCTGTTAAATTTGTTTTAAAATTTTTTTTATTAAAATTCGCATTTTCTAGGAAGTTGCAATAAGTATTTAAACCATATTTGAAGTATATGCTGGACTAAGTCGGGATACAATTTAAATTAAAGGAAATTATGAGGACTACAAATGCTAGTAATGACAATTTTACGTGGAAACAGAAGTTTAGTAACTTAGTAACAAAAATATCGTTTTTTTTCCTGGCACAATATTCAATTCCAATTTTTTGAAGGCTTGCATCCTAACCCAGTAAACAATGTCTATTTGAAGAAAATGTATTAATAAATGTAGAAATTATAGAACATTTGATAAAAATAAGAGAATTTCAACAGAATCTTTCACAATTTCACACATAGTATTTGTTCAGGTACGCAGCATTGTCTCAACTTCCCGAGCCTGAACAATACCGGTCGCGTATTGATATCACTGGAATCTCCTCTACACCCCTCTTCGGAGACTTTATTCGCTTAATTCGGATGTGTTGGAGTGCGGATTGCCAATGGGCGGTGGTTGTTGTGTGACTGCCTTGCATTATCCGCGGGTCTCTCTCTCTATTTCCTCGCACCTTCTAAGGAGTCTGACACTTCTAACGAGCCTCTGCGTTCACTAGTCGTTGTCGAGCACTCTCCGTGTAAAGTAGTCAATTGTAGTCTTTGTTCGGCGATACTATCGCGCACATTACTACTTTTTGCACTACGCTCGCGTACATCTACTTGTCTTTGGCTCGACTACTGAGCACATCTTGTAGTTTTTGCTATCGAACTATTAGCACGGCATTGTCGCCATCCTGATACATGGTAATATACGTTACTACAAATAAAGCTCTGCCTTTATCATAACCGAAAATACTAAACTCTTGTGCTTTATTTATTCTATCTTTTCTATTTCGCCCTTTGCATTTCTGCATCGCCAATATCGGTCACTACATACGTGAACACACACACATCGTTCCTCCACTACTGAGCTATCGTTGTTATTGTAATTGGTGTGGAATTTGTCATAGAAGGGACCTCGTTGAATTGTATACCCCCCTCCTTTGCCGGCAAACCACTCACCAAACTACTCTAAAAAGGTGGATTCGGACATCGCAACAACTGAGCTTTAGTCGCCCCACCTAAACAGTATTAATTTCGTGGTCGCTATCATCTTGAGGAAAATGGGCGAAGTTGTCTCGCCCCTCTTGGTACCTCCCATACAACTGAACAATTTAGCACATAAAGTTGACTGCTTATAACTTTGATTCTAGTCTATGCAAATACTTACAATTTTGTGGAGTGTAATGCCTTTACAGTACCTATAGTCCCTTGCAAAATAGTACTTATTATAACGCCCCTTTTGGTACCTCCCATACAAATGGACCATTTTCCACAAAATAAACGGATTATAACTTTGATTCCTGCACACACAAACACTTGAAATTGTGTATAGTGTAATGTTTTTATAGTACAAATAGTTAAGGGTGGGTCATTTAAAATTTTAAATTTGAACTACCGATTACTTTGACCTGTGATTTGAGCCCTTTGGATTATTTTCTGTGGGGAGCCATTAAGGATAAATGTTATGCAAAGCATCCAGAGACAATTGAAGCGTTGAAACATGAAATCGAAATTGCCATTGGAGAGATTTGACCCGAAACAATCGAAAATGTACTAAAAAATTGGATGGATATGAAGTGGTACTGCCGATCTAATCGTAGTAGTCATATGAATGATAGGTTGTTCCATTATTAAATGACAAAGTTCAACCTTTCCATTTAAGCCAGAAATTTTAACAAATTATCTGTACGTTTTTTAAAGCCGATTCAAATTTAAATGGCCCACACTTACCTGAGTCCATTCCTAAAATTCTCAATTTGCCGAGCCAGTCGTGGTAGTCGTATGAATGATATTGTGTTCCATTATTAAATGACAAAGTTCAACCATAACAATAACACCAGAAATTTTGCGTTATTGTCATGCTCCGTTTGGTACTGAATTCCGCCCATTTTGGCAATGAAAGCTCCTTATGGTTTCTGAATTTCCCTATTTTTACAATATGTGACATACGTGAAAAATTCCCCTATATGATACTTACTAACCTCAAATCGACATATCTCAATTCCTAGAGGTGACCCAGCGAAACGCCGGGACACATATAACTTTTTTTTACCGGTATAGCTTTTCCCGATAGTCAGAACCCCCGCCGATCACTGACACCTACCATTTATGTGTAATTTAATCCTCAAGCTATTGATATCTTTCCAGTGTGTAAGGTATAAATGTTTTATAAAGTGATTTTAAGGAAAGACAATTCTATAACAGATAAATATGTCAACGCGTGGTTAGCGCCAAAAACGTTAGCGAAAATATTTTCAACAAGTTAAGAATTATTGGAAAAAAACATTCTGCCTCTAATACTTGGAAACTCGTAAACATTGTATGGCCTTTGTCGCCTCTGTTCCGGTGAAAACTATTTATCTGTAATGTAGCCAATGACAACAACACGCTGCTCAGCTAAAAGGTCATTCACTCTCATGCAGAAACATCTAAAATATTATTAATAAATTGAGCGTAAATCTATAAGAGCTAAATTGATTCTTTCCGCGAATTTAAATATATTTTTGTGTTCATCGATAAAATATATGCCGGGATTTAATATTTTGTTAAGTCCTACAAATACAGATAAGTACATTTAAAAAAAAAATATTTTTTTGCTTTACTTCAGTTTATATTTACTATAAGCTCACGACCATTTCATTTTATAGTGTTAAATTATAGAAATGGTGTCATACAACAGCATTTTATAGCAAACTTATTTACACAACCACTGTTAGCTTAACAGAGCTCTGCTGTAGTCCTTTAAATAACATCAAATAGATTCGTGCATTAATCAGTTTTGTTTATAAAAAGTTAACAAGAGTAACTTTAACGGATTTATTGTTAGTAATTTTACCTTCACTTGCTTGATTATTAAACCTCAGTTAGAGAATTTAATTAAAAGTTTTGGTTTAGTGCAATAAATAGGTTACCTTCCTAGCGCATCCTTTTGAGAAAGTCAACTCTTTACGCTCAAAAGTCCTTGAAACTTTGTCATCCTAGTTGTAGGGGGAGTACAGGTGGAAAATGTGTGTCACTTAAATCCAAAAACTGAGCACAGCCTCGTCCTTTGACAAAGCAGGGGGGAGAGTACGATGATAAGTTCCATCCTAGCGTTGAATGAAAATTATCTTTACTTCCTCAAATTTTTCATTTTGTCCCACAACAACAAGTTGATGAAGCTGTTGAGGCAGCGCATATGTCTATATGCATCCTGCCATTTCCGTTTTGATCCTGGTTTGACGGAAGAAGGGCCATGTAAAACATGAACACAATTTCACAATGTTAACGAGTCGTCATCATTGTCCTCTCATCTTCGTCTCCCATGTTCCTGCAGCTCCTGTCGCTTCGATAGCTGTCTCTTTGCCTCATGTTCCTGGTTTAGATGGAAAATACATAATTTTCACTTTTTCTCCAGTAGATGTAGCACGCAAGAGATATGCATTAAAATGCTTTTAATATAATTAAAATGTTGTTTTCTTTAGGATGGATTCTGGATGTTCGGTGTTGGCTATGCGATGCTCATGCCGCCGCTTCATTGCGCGAAGCAGTGAAAGCAATTCACACAATTTCGCTCGGATCCATAGACAACATTTGGCTGCACATTTAAATAATGGCATTCGGTTTGTGTGGGGGGGGGAGGGGTCGGCACAAGATGCTGCAGAGGATTTCATGCGAAATCTTTCAAGTTTGACGTCAGCACACAGAAGGAGATAATGTTGCAGTTTTTTTCTATAGTAAAACAAATGATTACACCATTTCCTATGCAGTTTCAAGATTGTTTACAAAGATGGGAATATTCATTTTGAAGAAAAGAATTCTACTCAATAACTACTGGGTAAGTAAACCTAAACGGACTTACAATAAGAGGTTGCATTTTTAATAGACAAAAATTTACTACAACAAGTAAGAAAGTTTCAGTCGGGTAAACCGACTAAGGTATACCCTCACTTTGTGAGTAATGTAATATATAACATTACACCAATAAATCTGTCAATTTGTGTGGGAGGTACCAGAAGGGGTTTTCCAAATACACATATTTTTCGGTAAACAGTACATTCTTAAATACATTGCATTGTGCTGAACTATAAGCGTTTGTGTGCACTGGTATATTAAAGTTACGAGCTATGTAATTTTGGTATGATTTGGTCATTTTGTGTGGGAGGTACAAAAAGGGGCGGGGTGATAACGCCCACTTTTTACAGGACTATAGGCACTACAACAGCAATACACTGTACAAAATTTCAAGTATTTGTATGCACTGGTATTAAAGTTACAAGCCGTTTACTTTGGTACGAAACGGGCCATTTGTGTGGGCGGTACCAAAAGGGGCTATACAATGATGCCCATTTTTTACCGGACTATAGGCGCTACAAAAACATTATACTGTAGAAAATTTCAAGCATTTTTATGCACTTGTATTAAAGTTATAAGCAGTTAAATTTTGATGCAAAATGGTCCATTTGTGTGGGAGGTACCAAAAGGGGCATGACAACTTCACCCATTTTTCTCGAGTTAATAGCGACTAATATACTAATATTATGTGCAGAATTTCAAAAGATTCGAATAAGTAGTATAGAAGTTATTAAAGAATCTATATTTCACTAAATTTTAACCCTTTGTGTGGGAGGTACCAGAAGGAGTAGACCAATATGGCCCATCTTCGAACTCATCCGGAGATAGATCAAAATATTACCACATACCAAATTTGAAGTCAATCGGTTACTCCTTTCGAGAGTTATCGTGCGCACCAGCCAGCAGACAGACAGACAGACAGACAGACAGACAGACAGACAGACAGACAGACAGACGGACGGACATTGCTCATTCGACTTAAAATGACCCAAAACGGATTTCCTCCGAACATACTTAGGGTCTTACATCACTCCTTCGATGTGTTACACTTTTTTCCGTAGCAAATGATATATACCCTCGTCACACTAAAGTGAGGGTATAACAAGTAAGAAAGTTTCAGTCGGGTAAACCGACTAAGCTATACCCTCACTTTGTGAGTAATGTAATATTGAATATTACTCGAATTATTCTGTCAATTTGTGTGGGAGGTACCAGAAGGGGTTTATAAAATACACCTTTTTTTCGCTGAACATTAGATACTTTAAATTCATTGCACTGTGCCGACTTATAAGCATTTATGTGCACTGGTATAAACGTTATGAGACATTAAATTGTGGTATGATTTGGTCATTTTGTGTGGGAGGTACAAAAAGGGGCGTGGCAATAACGCCCATTTTTCACAGGGCTATAGACACTATAAAAACATTACACTGTTCCAAATTTCAAGAATTTTTATATACTGGTTTTAATGTTATAAGCTGTTAATTTTTGGTGCAAAAAGGTACCATTGTGTGGGAGGTACCAAAAGGGGCGTGGCAACAACACCCATTTTTCCCTGGACTGTAGGCAATATAAAAGCATAATACTGCACAAAATTGCAAGCATTTTTATACACTGTTATTAATGTTATAAGCTGTTAACTTTTGGTGCAAAATGGTGCATTTGTGTGGGAGGTACCAAAAGGGACGTGGCGACTTCGCCCATTTTTCTCGAGTTGATAGCGACTAATAAGCTAATACTATGTGTGGAATTTCAAAAGATTCGAATAAGTAGTATAGCAGTTATTAAAGAATCAATATTTCACAACATTTTAACCCTTTGTGGGGGAGGTACTAGAAGGAGTGGACCAATATGGCCCATCTTCGAACTTAGCCGGAGATAGAAAAAAATATTACCACATACCAAATTTGAGGTCAATCGGTTACTCCTTTCGAGAGTTATCGTGCGCACCAGCCAGCAGACAGACAGACAGACAGACAGACAGACAGACAGACAGACAGACAGACAGACGGACGGACATTGCTCATTCGACTTAAAATGACCCAAAACGGATTTCCTCCGAACATACTTGGGGTCTTAGGTCACTCCTTCGACGTGTTACACTTTTTTCCGTAGCAAATGATATATACCCTCGTCACACTAAAGTGAGGGTATAAAAATGGTGACAATTTCTCGGTCACAAAAACTAAAGCATTTTTAAGTTGTTGCCAGAAATTGTAAAATATGTGGAAAAATTTGAGCTGTTGGGACATGTTAGTGACTTGAAGAATCGAACTCATGCACGCGTGTAACTGTCTGGTGCTGTTTGTGGTCTGGTGGAATCATTGTACCTTTCTTGCCGAAAATGAGGCTGGAGCAAATGTTACAGTGAATAGATTTTTTTTATATAGCCGGAATTGAAAGATGTTGATGCACATGATGTATATTTTCAACAAGTCGGCGCTAAGTACCACATCAGCAACGATACCATCATCATTTTGGATGAAAAGTTTCCTGACCGTGTGATTTATCTAAGAGGCGATAACATTGGCCACCGAGATTGGTGTTTTAATATCAGTAGACTTTTTTCATTGGGATTAAATAGGGATCCCCGTGTTCCAAGGCAAGAACTTTGGTCACAAGAGTATATGAACAGATTAGTTAGGTTAAGGTGACTCAGGATGATGCGTGGCGAAGGAGACCAAACGTCTACTGGGGCCATATTTGATCCATATAATTCTTCTTCCTCCAAGTCAGTAAATTCTAGATTTCCGATCAGATGCCTTGATCAATTGTAGAAGTCCGAGTGAGCCCAAACCTTTTAAGTTCGTTTAGCTCAAGAAAGAACAAATTAGTTCGGCCGGACCGTATTTTATACACACTTCATCATGGTTTGCATTTAATTCTATAACCGGAAAAGTCTTTGGAAATGGAACAATTCATGGTTCTTTTTAGTTTTATCAAGAATCGTGAAATTTGGTGTGAGGGTAGCTCTTGGGACGTAAACTACAATAAGGAGCGATTTTTTGAAAATTTCAGGGGCACAGTGGGACAGAAAGGGATAAATGTGGTACCACCGCCAGCTTTAACGTCTAGAATTAGAATGGTGAAAATTGAAGCGTGGGATGTCCTTAGGAAAACGGATCGGCGAAGTCAGCTTTTTTGTAATCGTACTTTTCGGAGCACAGTGGGGCAAAAGGTGTAAAATAGGATACAGTGGATTAAAAATGTTAGATATGGTCTAGAGTGATCAAAAAACCGGTTTTTTTGAAAAAATAAAAAACCGGTGGATGGTTTGTTTAAGTTATAAAAAAACCGGTGGACGGTTTTTTTCTTCGAAGAAAACCGGGGAAACCGGTAGAACCGGTTTTTTCTGCATAACAAAACAGTATGAAAATTGCCGTTTGAAAAACATTTTCCATTTTAGTCAAATGGTCCTTTTAACTCATACTTATAACTAATTAGCTATTGTATTTAGAAATATTTTCCAAAAGTGTTATCGATAGTCTTTTCTTCAAACTTTTAAAAAAATTAGCAAATATATTTTCATTACTTTTTTGCAAAATTAAACTTTTTTGAAATTTTGGTAAAAACCTATGTTTTAATTTTTGATTTTTTGCTCAAAAGAAAGCTTAGATAATTTCCTTTAAAAGCTTTGTGACCAAACATTTTAGCATTTCAGATGGGAAAATCAACCGTTTGAGAAAAATGTCAATATTTGACACCCTCCAACTCGGAAAGTCCTTAACCGATTTCGTTGGAATTGTGTCTCATAACTACTATCTGATAGGGCTACTTGGTGCAATTTTCATCCCGACAGAAGACATCCCTTTTAAAAATTAACTCATTTGACATGAAATTCCCCTTATGTAGTTCAGTCAAGAAAATATTAATATTTCGGGATATTAAATAGAATATTTAATAGAGGTACTAAATCTTTATACATATATATTTTATATACACACTTTAGTACAGGTGGGTATATACGAGTATACATATAAATATATAAGAGTATACACTAGTCGGTTTACCCAAATGAAATTTTCTTACTTGTTTTTCTTTCGGTTTGGAAGTGGGAGAATGCGTTTATTTTTCACATAACTTCTGCGCGTATGAATTACTTATTTTCTTTAAATTTTTGTAATTTGTATAGAAATTGGTGAATGGCTTCGGATTCTAGCAAAGTTGCCGAGTCTTTTTAGGCCATATAATGAGATCTTTCACATTATTATCTTAATTTGTGATATTTAGTATATAAAGTTGTAAATAATTTTTAATATTTTACTGATAATAAAAAAACCGGAAAACCGGTGGAAACAAACGAAAAAACCGGTTGCACCGGTTGTTCGAAATTCATGATTTTGAGAAAAACCGGGGACGGTGGAAGCAAAAAACCGGTGGGCCGGTTTATTTTAAACCGGTTTTGATCACTTTAATATGGTCCCATGGTTCTAGGGTAGCTTTTGTAACATAAACTAGAGATAGGAAGTGATTTTTGGAAATTCTAACTTTAAGAGGCACAGTGGGGCAAAACGGGTTAATTATGATGCATTGGGGAAAAAATGAATCAATTTGGCAAAATTGGAACTTAAACTTGAGATGTGAAGAGCACAGTGGGTCAAAAACATTAAATATTGTACAGTGGGACAAAAATGGTACAGTGGATAAAATGTGATTAAATATGGTTCAGTGGGACTTTAAGGATGAGAATGGCAGAGTGGGGACAAATTTTAAATACGGTACAGTGAGACAAAAAGTGTTAAATATGGTACAGTGGGACAAAAAGTGTTAAATATAGTACACTGGGTCAGAAAGGGGGGAAAGTATGGTAGAGTGCTGAAATTTTTTAAATATGGTACAGTGAGACAAATATTGTTGAATATGGTACAGTGAGACAAAAAGTGTTAAATATGGCACAGTGGGGTAAGAAGGGTAAACTATGGTACAGTGGGGCAAAAAGGGTTAACTATGGAGCAGTGGGGCAAAAAGGATTAAATATAGTACAGTATGACAAAAATGGTTAACTATGGTAGAGTAGGTCAAATAGGGGTTAAGTATGGTAGAGTGTTGAAAATTTTTAAATATGGTGCAGTGAGACAAAAAGTTTTAAATATGGTACAGTGAGACAAAAAGTGTTAAATATGGTACAGTGAGACAAAAAGGGTTAAATATGGCACAGTGGGTCATAAAGTGTTAAACATGGTACAGTGGTACAGTGAGGAAAATGGTTAAAAATGGTACAGTGGGACAAAAATGGTTAAATATGGTACTGTAGGACAAAAAGGTGTTAAATATGATTCTGTGGGGTGTTAAATATGATTGGGCAAAAACATGAAAAATTAATATGAGTTAAGAAGTCCTTTTTTCAAATGTTATGCTTTTATTTAAAGTTTAAAATTATGATGCAGAGTGGCTAAAAGGTGTTAAATAGGGCTGATTGTAGCAAAAAGGGTAAAATATGGTACAGTGAAGCAAATGGGTTAAAAATGCTAAAGGGTGGCAAAATGATTAAATGTGGTAAGTGGGGAAAAAATGTGTTATATGTTCCAGATATGTATACAATTTCGTACTGCAGAAGAACAGTGGAATAATTAAATACTGAATTAAGTTAAGTAGTACAATGATTCATGGCCAGAGTGTGAAGGTTCTATGTTAACCATAAAAAGTTAAACGTGTCACAGATATAGTTAAACGTGTCAAAGGGTAAAATACGGCCTAAGGATGCGAATATGGCTCTTAGAATATAAACTTTAATGTTCTCTAAGTGCACACTTTTAGTGTTGCGGCACAAACTATTACATGTTGTACAGTGGTCCAAAAATGGTTAATTATGACACATTGGGTTAAATGTAGTACAATGGAGATAAAATGATTAAATATGATCATAATGGTAATTGTAAGTCTTGCAACTTAAACTAGGCACTCATTTTACCTTCTTAGTAAATTAAAGCTTTTAACGACACCGTGGGGCAAACATTGATTTATATTGTACCCGGGTGTGCATGTAGCTATTGGAATATAAACTAGGGGAAAAAGGAAAAATAGGATCCAAATAATAGTTTTTGACATTTAGAGGCACAGAAGGGAAAAGAGATAAATATCGTAAATTGATGCCAGGAACATAAACAAGAAATTTATCGGAGATTTTCGTATTCTATTGTACACATTAATTTTTTCCCATATGGAATAGTAATTTCTTTTTACATATTCTGTAGTACCCTAAACAGAAAATTAATAAATGATAGGGGCTGCGAAGCGCACCGGGTTAAAGCTAGTAAGCGTATATGGGAGCGATCTCTATAGAGTGTCGATGAACTCTTGTCAATATAGAATATAAACGCCAAATTTTTAGCTAAATTTCTTTAAAAAGTTGGACTTAAAACCCTACATCACACTGTGGTACAGGATATTATGACTTTGTGAATTTTTTTTGTAAAGCCCAAAAAGAGAAGAGATAGAACCATAGTTTATTATACCGATCGACATAGCATCACTTTTTGAGTCGATTTAGCCATGTCCGTCTTTCTGTCTGTATGTCCATGTATTCTTGTGATCAAAGTGCAGGTCCTATTTATGGTCCGATTGTGATGAAATTTAGCACAGTGCTCTTTTTGGCCCTATTGAAATTGGTCATAATCGGTTTAGATTTATATATAGCCCCCATATATATGTTACCACCGATTTGACATGTAAGCGCTGTAGAATCTGTATTTTATATCGGATCAATACGAAATTTGGCAGAAAGACTTCTCTTATTACATGAATAAACACTACCAAATTCGGGGAAAATCCTTTCAGATTTAGATATAGCCCCATATATAAGTTTCACCCGATTTAATATGTAAGCGCTGCAGAAACCGTATTTTACATCCGATCAGTACGAAAATCGGCAGAAAGAGTTTTCTTATTATGTGAATGAGCACCGCCAAATTCGGAGAAAATCCGTTCAGATTTAGATATAACCATCATATTAATGATTCACCTGATTTGACATGTAAGCGCTGTAGATCCGTACTTTATATCTGATCAGTACGAAATTCAACAGAGAGAGTTTTCTTACTACATGTATGACCACTTCCAAATTCGGAGAAAATCCGATCAGATTTAGATATAGCCCCCATGTATATGTTTCACCCGATTTGACATGTAAGCGCTGTACAAACCGTATTTTATATCCTATCAGTACGAAATTAGGCAGAGAGAGTTTTCTTATAACATGTATGAACACTGCCAAATTCTTAAAGCAATTTAGCAGAAACTTTGCAGTTTGTATTCTAAAGGCTGGTTAAATTGTAACGGCCGATGTTGAATGTGAACCACACCTGGGAATCGTCTATACTCAGCTTTATACCAATTCAAT
Source organism: Eudasyphora cyanicolor (assembly GCA_963930755.1). Taxonomy (NCBI): domain Eukaryota; kingdom Metazoa; phylum Arthropoda; class Insecta; order Diptera; family Muscidae; genus Eudasyphora; species Eudasyphora cyanicolor. The sequence goes on along the minus strand of OZ005737.1, from coordinate 35,157,957 downwards.
GCATATGCTTACAAGGCTATTGTGTCCTGTAATAACGTCCAAAATCAGTCGTAGATACGCTGTATCGAAACCTAGTGGTATCTCAGTATTCCGTGAAGACATTCCTTCGCAATGATCTTCAGTTTGCTCCCATCCTGCTGTTGATTTCCATCACTGATGTCAAATGTTTTTATATTTAGATTTTATAGCAAAGTATATTAAGGAAATGGGTGGGTAGACATCAGTCTTGACGTTGTTCGAGAAAATGGCACATCAACATTCTCCAATTCAGGCACGAGCAAAATCATTATTCATGGCTCTATAACGTTCCCCATTGACTGAAGAAATACGGACCAATGATTCCCTCTGCCCATAGATCACACCAAATAGTGACTTTTTGGGGATGTAACGGCATCTGAACAATGGCTTGTGGATTATCATTACTCCAAATGCGACAATTTTGTTTATTGACGTACTCATTCATCCAAAATTGAGCTTCATCGCTGAGTCCATTATTTATACCCTAAACCACACTGTGGTACAGGGTATTATGACTTTGTGCATTTGTTTGTAACACCCAAAAGGAGAAGAGATAGATCCATTGTTTATTATACCGATCGACTTGTAATCACTTTCTGAGTCGATTTAGCTATGTCCGTCTGTTTGTCCGTCTGTCCGTCTGTAGATGTATTCTTGTAATCAAAGTACAGGTCGCAATTATGGCCCGATCTTGACGAAACTTTACACATATCTTTTTTTTGGCCCACCGATTTAATTTGGTTAAAATCGGTTCAGATTTGGATATAGCCCCCATATATATGTTAGCCCCGATTTGATATGTAAGCGCTGTAAAAACTTTATTTTATATCCGATCAGTATGAAATTCAGCAGAAAGAGGTATCTTATTATATTAATGAACACTGTTAAATTTGGAAGAAATCGGTTCAGATTTAGTTATAGCCCCCATATATATGTTACTCCCGATTTGACATGTAAATGCTGTAGAAACTGTATTTTATATCCGATCAGTGCGAAATTCGGCAGAAATTGGTTTCTTATTACTCGAAGGAATACTGCCAAATTTGGAGAAAATCGGTTCAGATTTAGATATAGCCCCCATATATATGTTACCCCCGATTTGACATGTAGAGACTGTATTTTATATTCGATCAGTACGAAATTCTACAGAAAGAGGTCTTTTTGCATGAATGAGTATTCAGGGAAAATCGGTTCAGATTTATATATAACCTCCATATATATGTTCCTCCTGATTTGGTATCACAGCGCTATAGAAGTTGTACTTTACTTCCGATCATTAATATTTTCCGGAAAGATGTTTCTCAATTTAGGAACAAATATTGCTTAATTTAGCGATTATCGGCTCAGAATTAGATAATATGTTATAATTTATAATATGTAGATAATCGTTTTGAAATTTAGAATGGAAGAGTTTCTTGATCCATGAACCAACATTGCCGAATTTGAAGAAAATCGGTTAAGATTTAGCTATAGCTCCCATATATATGTTTCGTCCGATTTGGCCCTTTAGTCCTATAGAAGCTGTATTTTACATCCAATCGTTTTGACCATTGCCAAATCGGTTCAGATTTAAACATAGTCTTAATATATATGTTTCGCCCGATTTGACATGTAAGCGATGTAGAAACCGTATTTTATATCCTATCAGTACGAAAGTAGTCAGAGAGAGTTTTCTTATAACATGTATGAACACTGCCAAATTCTTATCGCAATGCCCATTTTCGAATTGTTAGGGAGGTGTAGGGTATTATATAGTCGGCCCCGCCCGGCTTTCTGTCTTTCCTTTCTGGTTTTTACTTAAAAAACATATTTGAGGTCGACATTTTGAAAGCGAGCCCAGCTGTTTTCGTGTAACACTTCACTTTTAAGCATGTTCAGCTTGGTTTATAATTTAACTATGAATCGACCTACAAACGAACAACGCCTGCAGATTATGGAATTTTATTATCAGAACTCATTCTCGGTTAAGAAATTGCATCGTGCACTTCATTGTGTTCAGCGACGAATCTCATTTTTGCTTGAATGGATATGTGAACAAACCAAATTGCCCTATTTGGTGTGAACAGCATCCAGACGCATTGCAAGAACTGCCAATGCATCCCGAAAAATGAACAGCTTGGTGTGGATTATGGGCCCGTGGCATAATTGGACCGCAGTTTTTCAAAGACGACGAAGGCAGGAATATTACTGTGAATGGCGAGCGCTATGGTGCGATGATTACAAACTTTTTGCTCAATTTGCCGCCTAGATCGTCAGATTTAACGCCATTACACTATTTTTGTGGGCTATGTTAAGGCTCATGTCTATAGCCAATATTGAGGAATTTTTTCGTGCGATAACGGCCGATATGTTGGAGAGAGTATGCCAAAATTGGATCCAGCGTATGAACCATTTGAGTCGCAGCTGCGGTCAACATTTACATGAAATCTTCATTAAACATTAAATTGTATAGACCGTTCTAACGACTCCAATAAAAATTGCATACATTTTTCTAAATTGTATGTATTTTGTATACCCTTCACCACAGGGTACATTCATCTTGTCACTCCGTTGGTAACACCTCTAAGTATTGTTCTGAAACCACATAAAGTATATATATTTTTAATCGTCGTGAAATTCTAAGACGTTTTAGAAATGTCCGTCTGTCCGTTCGTCCGTCTGTTGTAATCAAGCTACAGTCTGTAATAATAGCTAGGTTGATTAAATTTGGTAGAAACACATATAACAGTTGCAGGATGTTTGGGATTGCAAATGAGCCATATCGATCAATGTTTTCATATAATGAGGTCGCTCCAAAATGTGGATTTGAGCCAAAGATACAACATTCTTAAAGCAATTTAGCAGAAACTTTGCAGTTTGTATTCTAAAGGCTGGTTAAATTGTAAGGGCCAATGTTGAATATGAACCACACCTGGGAATCGTCTATACTCAGCTTTATACCAATTCAATGCATATGCTTACAAGGCTATTGTGTCCTGTAATAACGTCCAAAATCAGTCGAAGATACGCTGTATCGAAACCTAGTGGTATCTCAGTATTCCGTGAAGACATTTCTTCGCAATGATCTTCAGTTTGCTCCCATCCTGCTGTTGATTTCCATCACTGATGTCAAATGTTTTTATATTTAGATTTTATAGCAAAGTATATGTATTAAGGAAACGGGTGGGTAGACATCAGTCTTGACGTTGTTCGAGAAAATGGCACATCAACATTCTCCAATTCAGGCACGAGCAAAATCATTAATCATGGCTCTATAACGTTCCCCATTGACTGAAGAAATACGGACCAATGATTCCCTCTGCCCATAGAGCACACCAAATAGTGACTTTTTGGGGATGTAACGGCATCTGAACAATGGCTTGTGGATTATCATTACTCTAAATGCGACAATTTTGTTTATTGACGTACTCATTCATACAAAAGTGAGCTTCATCGCTGAGTCCATTATTTTTGTAATAAATTTGTTCATTATGAAATGGCAAACCAAACTGAGCAAAAATCAAGTGACTGCTGTCAAAAATACCAACTCCGAAAAATGTATTGCCAGATTGAAAACCACACGTCTTAAAAAACATCCTGTATATATTTGTGGTTCAGTACCCAGCATAGGATAATATTATGCAGTTTTTCGAGAAACTTGAGCATTCTATGACAGCTCTTTCTCTCTCTCTCTCTTTACCAATATTCGTGCTCAGTGGAGCCTTTAAAGCGGCCTGGTTATCGATGAAAAAGCAAACATCGACTATGGAAAGGTCCATACTATAGAAAGGTCCCCTATATGAGTATGTCTAGAGCTGGTGCCCAACAAAATGTTTTGCTGGGGTAGCCGAGTTAAGGACAGATTCGCTGATTCTTTAATAAAGAAATCAATACGTTGAATACAAGTTATAATCTCAATGGATCTTGTATCGGTCGATTTCAGAGCTCCTGTCAGCTAACTGAATGCATCTTTATTTACCTTACTTTAACGTGAGTATCGTACTCTGTCAGGACACAACTGAGTGGAGCCAGTGGATTAGTTTACGTTTAATTGGCCATTTTGGGCCCACGAACTTATAATGTGGAATAATTGGGGCTATACCAAAACATGGACCTATGACTATCGTTGTTTTTGTGAAGGATCCCGTGGAGATACAAATCGGGGAGATGCTGTATATGGAGGCCATATGGACAGATATTGTCCATTTTCAATCCCAAATTACCTGCAGATATAAGAAGTATCTGGACCATCTAGTTCAATTATTGTAGACTGTAGCGTGATTACAGCAGACAGACGGACATGACTAAATCGGCTTAGAATTTTACGGCGATTTAGAATATATATATATGGGGTCTTAGATCAATATTTAGAGATGTTACAAACCGTGTGACAAAATTAATACTCGTATATACCCCCATCCTATCGGTATACAAATAGGTAATTTTTGTAAAGGTGTTCACTATCGCGAGATGATAACGTACTTCTTGTGGCCAGAAATTGAGAATATGGAGCTGGACGATATTTGGTTACAACAGGATGGTGCCACTTGCCACACAGCCAACAAAACAATGACTATTTTTCGCGAGAAATTCAATGGCTGTGTTATTTCACGCCGTGGCGATGTTAATTGGCCGCCACAATCAAGTGATTTGACACCGTTAGACTTCTTTCTTTGGGGATATTTAAAAGAAAAAGTTTACGCCAATAAACCAAGAACAATTCAAGAGCTAAAGGATGAGATAATTCGGCACATTAACGACATTGTACCTCAATTATGACTCAGAGTCATTAAAAATATGGACCATTGGATAGAGGTATGCTACCGAAGCCGCCGTGGCGAGTATTTGGCCCATATTTTGTTTCACACATAATTTTCATAGATCCTTTTATCATAATAACAAATATTAAGATAATTCTCTGAAAACTTTTTGTTTTATTTACAATTAACATCGTTTATTTGGACCACCCTTTATTTTATAGCGAAAAGGTATATGTAGTATTTTGGAGATTTAGAGGAAATTATAAAAAGAAAGTGTAACATATTTTTTTTTGTCTTAAACGAAATTTACTGGAGAATGTGTTATAAACATTTAAAAATAGCGTTGTCACTCTTCTCCAAATTACATATTTTTTTTTTACAAAAATTTCATAACTTGGCCGCATTTTCGACAATCGCAAAGCTAGAATATAAAAAAAATTGTCATTTTTATATGTAGTAATGTGTTACGTGTACACCGTAAACTACAAAAAGAATTTAAGCCCTTATTTTAGTATAATAGATTTTGAGGAAACACTAAAATTTCCATTTTTGGGAATTTTCTAGTTTATTTTGGGAATACAAATATAATAAATAATGTTGGTTTTAGCCTCGAGTTTTGGTGTCAAGACGTACAAAACACCAGTTAATATTATTGGCCCTTTCATTCTTTAGGAAAACTCTCTAGAAAGTTTTCTTTCAGTTGAATATAAATATGTTAATGCGCCCTGACGCTGCGTAGATGAAGATGAACAAGTGATCGAATTTGTCTATGTATTAACCCATTTGCGCGCAAATCAAATTAAAATCCTTTTAGTCGAATTCATCCTAGGTCTAGGTTGTCCCTGTAAGATTTTATAAAACTAAAAAACCCTTTAGTATAGAATATTTTTCATCCTCAGAGATTTTGCATGAATACATATATTGGCTGATGATTTAGTTCTGCAAATTCGGTGTATATATACCACGCCCCATATAATATGTAGGATATTTCTTGAATGTTTGGAAATTTAATCAATAGTTGGTCTCATTGTTCTAAACACAAAATTGTGCATTTAATTTTCCTCCGGAAATGGTGTTACGCTGAGTGGCTCCTCTTAAGATTAGAAAATAAGGGCAAAGGGGATGAAGTATAAACTCAGCGCTTTAAGTGTAGCTTGAAGGGCTATAAATATTATGTTGAATTTATATTCAACGTTTCTCTCTTTCCCGTGCGATTTTCCCAAAAGTTTTCGCCCGCGATTTGTGGGCGGAAAAACGTCTGTGAATGCCGAAAATTCCACCAAATATAGACTGCTATAGGTAATCCAAGAACAGGAGGTCATGTACTCCCGCCCTCATCCTCCCACTCTTTCAAATTATCTGTATAGATGACGGAGTATGTGTTGGCTAAACTGTTACTTTTAGCTTTACTTCCGTTTTAATACATTCATCAACGTCGCAACATATTTGCTGATAATGCGATTTTTCTTTCATTCCTGTAACGTTGTTTGCTCTGGTCTCTTCTGCACTCTACCGAAGTGACTTCGCGCTGACGGGGGCGCTGTCCTCCTTTGGCCAGAGTCTCTTGTCTCTCGGTGTTTGCCATTCATTTCATCTCATGTCTTCTTTATGTAGCGTGAAGAGTGGAAGTGCAAAAATAAAAGAACAGTGATGAACGCAGTGTTTGAGGATTTCTTGCAATTTTTCATTTGCCACTTTTTTCTGAGATGCCAATATTTTCCGTTCTGGTCGAGATTCTCATAGAGGAACAGAAATTAAAAATATTGGGAGATGGGCATAAACGAATTTTAAAGACACTATAAAGTATTCCATTTAAAAATCAAAAAATAATTCTTTTTCAATTTTCGGAATTTCAAATAGAATAAATGGAATTTCAAACGCAAATTTTGGAATTTAAAATTAAATAAATTGAATTTTAAATTCCCTAAATTGCAAACTGAATTTTTCGATTTTCACGAATTTAAAAAAAAAGTGTTTCAATATTTATATTTTCAATTTGAATTTTAGACAATCATTTCAATAAAGTTAGTTTGTATTTTTATTGTTGCATTTCACTTTTAATATTAAATTGTTGAATTCCGATTGATATATTTTCTAAAAATATTTATACATTTTGAAGTGTTTTTGGCAATCGTCTGCTACACCACAAATTACTCTAAAGAAATTCTTAATTAAAAGCAAAAACAAATGATTGCAATTTTGCAATTATGAATTATGAAAATTAGTTGTATAATATTTAATTAATGATTTGATTCAAATTGATTCAATTATTTTTTATTGATATCTTAATAATTTAATAATGTATTGGATTGAAGAATTAGTATAAAAATTAATTCTATTTCCATTTAATAAATGGATCAATTAATCTTTTAATCGATTTCATCAAATTTCTAATTCATGTACAAGATTTTAATCATTTTTAAATTGATTTTTTTTTAATTTAATAGCATTGTGTATTACAAACCTTACCTAAAACCAAAAATGCCTGCCACCAAAAAACCACATAGCAGCATAAACGGAAGAAAAAAATATATACCGGATGTAAGCGGAAATTCAATTAATATTTTCTTTTTTTTGTATTTTCTCTCATATACACCCGCATCTTTGCCGAAGTGCTTTTTTAATTTTTCTTATAACTATGTACGCATATGCAGTTTTTTGCGAGTTTCTTTTTATTAAGTCGCTTATTCATAAAGTCTGTAAATATTGGTTGGGCAAAAGTGTATATTAAAGAACTGTTTGTTTTCAAATTCATTCTCACATCACTTTTTTGACACTTATTTTAAACGATATCCTCTCAGAGCTGCAAGCATTTCCCCCTAAGCGACCCATTTCAATCGGATGTACGCAATTGTTTTCATTTTCATGTTTTTTTTTTTGCAAATCCCCAAACCAGAAGTAATTCTCGGTCGGTTTAATTTACATTCATTCTTAAGTTTATTTGCTTAATTTTTTATGTCGGCTCTTTTCGTATTATTCACTCACACAAAAGCCCACAATTGTTATTTTTTTAAAAAACTTTGTTTCATTTTTTACAATTTCCTGATAAATTCCGCATGAAGGAATATATAAAACATGTAGCATGAAACACGAAATACTTAATATTTTATTTTCTATATTCAATAAGCTTATGTTTGGAATGTTTTCCTTGGGCCGAAATGGACAAATTTGGTATCACCCCCATACACAAATGGTTTGAGTTATTGTCGTGAATCCTTAGGGATAATTTGCATTATTTTTGTTGGAAATTCGTACTTGTAAGTGCAGAGTGGACGAACAGAGACAACTATTATAGTATTGCAAAATCCAAATGGCTACAGTTGGCCGTAGACATTGCTGAATTTTTATTATACGAAAAAAAAGTCGTGAAACTAAAATGTCAGTGAAATAATGACAATTTACTAGATTTCAACGAAATTATTTTTAACGAAAAGAAATTATTTTTGATTTAATGTTGTGTATTTATTGACTTTGGAGAGATTTCTGTAATTGATTGTAAACGGCATTGATCTAAGGATAAATATTATTAATTTAAGTCAACATTTTAATAATTTTAACGAAATTTTACTTGAAATTATATAAATTTTCATATCATACTCTTAAATTCCAAATGCCTTTAATTTTCGGTACAATATTTTCATGTAATTGAATTTAAAAGTATATTGTCTTAGAAAAAATGTAATTTTCGTTCATAAATTTATAGTCAAATGTTTTTGTACTTTTATTGTGTATATATCCTTTGGATGATAATTAGATTAAAAAGAAAGTTCAGTCGGGTAAACCGACTTATGAATCCCCTCACTTAAGTCCCAAAAAAATATTGGTAAATTTATTTATTTTTTTGTTTTAATTAAATTATTATCAATTTAAATTGCATTTAATAACTTTAAATTATATACTGGTATTAAAGTTAAAAGCTGTTGACTTATGGTACAAAATGGTCCATTAGTGTGGGAGGTACCGAAAGGGGCGTCCCAATAAAATATTTATATGTACTGGTATTAAAGTTATAAGCTGGTAATTTTGGTATAAAATGGTCCATTTATGTGGGAGATAACAAATGGAGCGGGGTAATAATGCCCATTTTTCACAGTATTTTAGGTACTATTAAACAATTACACTGTACAAAATGTCAAGTATTTGTGTGCACTGGTAATAAAGTTATAAGCTTTTAACTTTTGGTTCAAAATTGTCCATTTGTGAGGGAGGTACCAAAAATGGCGTGGAAACTTATTTGTTTGTGCCAAATATTATATATTTAGAGTGTACCATTAATATACCGTCGGTGCGCCGACGAAAACTCCTGTGTGTTTTTTTACTAGTTTTCAGGAGAGACAAAAAACGTTGCTATTTCGTCAAATCGCGATATTTTTAATATCTCAGATTTTTTAATTTTTCTTTTAATTATTTACCACCAATATATCATAACAAAAATCGTATATGTGAAAAGCCCATGACGTGGTAAATGGTTTTCATGAAAATAGACACATAGGATGTTTTGTTTGGAGCATTTTAAATATTTATAAAACAAAAAAATTACACATAGGAGTTTTGATATTTGAATGTTCACAGCGTACCTCAAGCAAATGAAAGTTGGCCTGGATTGTGGCTAAAAACGGCTAATGAGGTTCAGAATCATCCCCTCTACTCAGATAAGAAGAAATCAAAATCTGATCTGCTTCCTTTCGCGAGTTATCGCAATAAAAACAATTTTTAACCAAAAAACCGAACTTAATTATATTGAATCGCGGAAATTTAAAACTAAAACATAATTTCCCATAAATATGAACATTTGTAAGACGCTTTGTAATGTCCGCGATATTTGTTATATTATTCTATAGCAAAATTTTTGTAATCCAAAAATTCGACTTACACCGCTAAATGTTTACATAAATATTATTGTGAATTTATTGAAATTGATATATTTACATTCTATGATTTCTGAGGGATAGATTGGCACTAGCATTTCCGCTATAAACATCCTGCGACGAATACATTTCAAACAAAAAACATTTAAGTTCAGAATTATTTAACTATATAATGCTATTATTACGCGATCGGTCAGTCCAAGGAAAAAGTAGTCAATGAAAGTTTGGGAGATAAAAAAACGACTACAAGTCTTTCTTTAACAAAAAAAATTATAATAATTTGGTATGGATTTTCAATGTGTCAAATCAAAATATGCCTCATATAAAGGGAAAAGCATACAAAAGTTTTAATACACTGTAAATCCTTACCATATTACTATAAATTATGTTTGTTAAAGAAATAGTTGTAAGCCTTTCGCTTATCTCCAAAACTTCCTTTGACTACTTTTTCCTAGAACTGTTCATTCGCGATATAATAGAATTATTTTACATTATATTGTAAAATAATTCCGAACAAATTTTTTTTTGTACAAAAAAAAGGGATATTTTTCGCGAAAATGCTGATATTAATCTATTCCTCAGAGATTATAGAATGCAAATATATTAATCTTATTAAATTCGGTATAATATTTTTGGAAAAATTTGGCGGTGTTATACGATTTTATTTATTACACTAAATTCGCAATATAAAAACGTGGCAAATGTCGCGGACGTTACAAAGCGTCTTACAAATTACTATATTTAAAGGAAATTGTGTTACAGTTCTAAATTTACACGTATTTCTTTACAAATCAAAGCTATTAAGTTTGTTCTGAGTAAAAGTACTGTTTTCGCGATAACTCGCGAATGGAAGCAGATCCAATGTTGATCTATTCATTGTCGAATAGAGGGGATGATTCTGAACAAAACCTCATTAGCCGTTTTTGGCGTAAATCTAAGCCAACCTTCTATCCCTTGGGACAGGTTGTGCCTACAACACATAGGAGTTTTTGTCGGAGCATTGCTATAGAGGGATACACATAGGAGTTTTTGGTAACTTCGGAACCGGTGAAGATAGCGCAAAATGCTTTGGTGGGTAGTCGTTTGACCGCAAGGACGTTCTAATTCGACAATAAAAAAAATTCGAAAAATTACACATAGGAGTTTTGGTCGGCGCACCGACGATATATATGTTTCAAACAGAATATGTTTTGGACAAAGACTACAGAAGCTTTTTTTCAGCGTGTACAAGGCAAAATAGGGCAAACATATAGAAAAGGTCAATTCGGACGACACATACTCGTATATATGGCAACTCTATGTAAATCTGAACCAATTATAAAACTTTTTATACCCTACACCACACTGTGGTACAGGTATTATAAGTTTGTTTCACGGCAGATGTTTGTAACACCTGAAAATAAAACAGCTAGACCCTCCTTAAAGTATACCGATCGACTCAGAATCACTAGCTGAATCTGTTTAACCATGTCTGTCTATCCGTCCGTCCGTCTGTCCATGTAAAGTTGTTCGTCGACTACAGGTCGCAATTTCACTCCGATCGTTCTGAAATTTAGCATTTTAGAGTATTTCGCAGCTGTTAAGATCGCTATTGAAGCTGTATTTTACATCCCATCGTTTTGAAATTTAGAATGGTAGTGTTTCTTGATCCATGAACCAACACTACCGAATTTGAAGAAAATCGGTTAAGATTTAGCTATAGCTCCCATATATATGTTTCGTCCGATTTTGCTCTTTAGTCCTGTAGAAGCTGTATTTTACATCCAATCATTTTGAAATTTAGAATAGTAGAGTTTCTTGATCCATGAACCAACACTATCGAATTTGAAAAAAATCGGTTAAGATTTTGCTATAGCTCCCATATATATGTTTCGTCCGATTTGGCCCTTTAGTTCTATAGAAGCTGTATTTTACATCCAATCGTTTTGAAATTTAGAATGACAGAGTTTCCTGATCCATGAACCAACATGGCCGAATTTGAAGAAAATCGGTAAAGATTTAGCTATAGCTCCCATATATATGTTTCATCCGATTGGATCTAAAGATTATTTAAGTATAAAATGTCCCAAAAGTAAATTTATGTAAACAAACATTCATGAATTACAAAATTTATATATCAGAGTTATTCAATATTACGAGAGTGGTGTAGGGTATTATATAGTCGGCCCCGCCCGACTTTAGCCTTTCCTTACTGTTTTTTGGTATATATTGAGACATACCAATTTTTTTATGGCAAAGATTTTTTTAAAATTTTGTTCTCAAATTCCAATTTTGATGGATTGTGCCTTTACTATTTGGATCGATAAAAATGTTATAACATTAAAATTATAGGAAATTATGAGGTCTAGATATGCTGAAAACATTACTTTCACATAGAAGCGGAAGATTAATAACCGTCATTAAAACAATAAGACAAAAACTTAATTTATTTCAAAATTATAGTTTTTGCTGGCACTAATAAAACCGTAAAAAAAATGGTTTGTTCCATTTTTTGAAAGCTAGAATCCTAACGAAGAAAACAATTTTTTTATTTTGGAAATTATGTTTGGGAGGTTACAAAAGAGGTGTGGCAATAACGCCCATTTTTAATATACTATGGGTACTATAAAAACATTACACTGTACAAAATTCCAAGAGTTTGTATGCGCAGGAATCGAAGATATAAGCCGTTAACTTTTTGTGCAAAATGGTCCATTTGGGAGGTACCAAAAGGGGAGTGGTAATAACGCCTATTTTGCACTAGATTAGAGGTACTGTAAAGGCATTACATTCCATAACATATTAAGTATTTGTATGGACTGGAATCAAAGTTATAAGCAGTTAAGTTTTTGTGGAAAATGGTCTATTTGTATGACAGGTACCAAAAGGGGCGTGACAACTTCGCGATTTTTCCCAAGATAATGCGGACCAAGCAGCTGAGACAATGTGTGGAATTGTGAAAGATTCTGAGTATTAGAATAGAAGTTATGAAATAAATAATATTTCACTAAATTTTGAAACTTCGTGTGGGAGATACACGAAGGAGCGGACCAACATCTTTGACCTTAGCCTGCACGCTGAAAAAAAGTCGCTTCTGTAGTATATTGTTCCAAACATATTCTGCTGGAAACATATATATGTTTAGGGTACAGTCCAAATATTGACACTCACAAATATTATATGTTTGGGAGGATGTTGGTCTAAACAAAATTATGTTTTCATCCTTATATTTTTTTATAAGGAAATAATATTTCCGAAACAATGATTAATTTGTATTTAAATATTTTGGCAGTGTATAGATGCCTTAATTTAGTTTTTTTTAGAAATTAAAGGTTCAATTTTGTATAAATTTTATATGTTTGTAAAATTCTATTAAAATTTAAATCGTATAATCTTTGGTAACGAAAAATAGCATTGATGGATTGACAATTGGACTATTTATAAATTCAAAATTAGTGCTGTAAAACAAAAGAAAATGCTGCTTACGACATTTTTAACTATAAAGTACAAGTATAACACGAAATTTGGGAAAAAATAAAATTAAAAATTGACAAAGTCAGCAAAGTTAAAATATTTTTTTAAATGTAATATATTTGGATGAATTCTTAAACAATATCTTTGTTTGTGACTAAACACATATTTTATTTGTTACAGTCAGTTCGCAAATATATTTTGTTCTAATATATTAATATATGCGTTCGAAACAAAATTTTTTGATTTTCAAATAAAATATATTTGTTCAAAAATATATAATATTTAAAAAATTTGGTTACAAGTATATTTTCTTTGAATTCAAACGTATCAAAAATGGCGATTTTCCTCCGTGTAATATAAAAAAAAAATTATGACACACAGCAACTTTGAAGTCAATCGGTTAATCCTGTCGAAAGTTATCGTGCGCACCAACCGGACAGACAGACGGACAGGCTGACGGACATTGCTCAAATAACTTAAAATGGCCGAAAACGTTTTTTCGGCAAATATTCTTGGGCCAAAAACCTTTTTTCGGCAAATATTCCTGGGTCACTCCATCGATGCGTTACACTTTTGGCCCACAGCACCTGATATATACTCGTGCTCACAATAGTGGAGGTATAAAAACAAGATTATGTTTAAATTCTCTTATTTCTAACAAAATTGCTATTATTTCCACATTTATTCATAGATTTTCTTCAAATATACATTATTTTCTACGTTAGGATGCTAGCTTTCACTTTGTACCAGCAAAAACGTTTTTTTAAATCAATTTTTTTTCTAATTATTTCAAAGAAAGTGTCATTACTAACATTTGTAAGGTTTATAATTTCCTTTAATTTAAAGTATATCCCGGCTTTATCGAGCATATAACTCCAGGTACCTTACAAGAAAACAGAAATTTTAAAGCATTTAAAAAAAAATTACCATAAAATTTTCGATTAATATTTTGTTTGTGTTTAGGACACCATATTACACCAGAAAATGTTATGCACAGACCTTCGATAAAAATTTGTTGCATAGTGTTATGTATATGATATCCAAATTTTGGCGTGACTTCTACTTCACTTAAAATTTTTCACTACAAATTTTCCTCCCCATTTGTATACCCTACACCACACTGTGGTACAGGGTATTATAAGTTTGTTTCACGGCAGATGTTTGTAACACCTGAAAATAACACAGCTAGACCCACCTTAAAGTATACCGATCGACTCAGAATCACTAGCTGAGTCGATTTAACGTCGCGACGTCCGTCCGTCTGTCCATGTAAAGTTGTTCGTCGACTACAGGTCGCAATTTCACTCCGATCGTTCTGAAATTTTGCAGTTTAGAGTATTTCGCGGCTGTTAAGATCGCTATTGAATTTGGTTGAAATCGGTTCAGATTTAGATATAGCTCCCATATATATCTTTCGTCCGATTTTGCTCTTTAGTCCTGAAGAAGCTGTATTTTACATCCAATCATTTTGAAATATAGAATGGTAGAGTTTCTTGATCCATGAACCAACATTGCCGAATTTGAAGAAAATCGGTTAAGATTTAGCTATAGCTCCCATATATATGTTTCGTCCGATTTGGCCCTTTAGTCCTATAGAAGCTGTATTTTACATCCGATCGTTTTGAAATTTAGAATGGTAGAGTTTCTTGATCCATGAACTAACACTGCCGAATTTGAAGAAAATCGGTTAAGATTTAGCTATAGCTCCCATATACATGTTTCGTCCGATTTGGCCCTTTAGTCCTATAAAAGCTGTATTTTACATCAAATCGTTTTGAAATTTAGAATGGTAGAGTTTCTTGATCCATGAAACAACACTACCGAATTTGAAGAAAATCGGTTAAGATTTAGCTATAGCTCCCATACATATGTTTCGTCCGATTTGGCCCTTTAGTTCTATAGAAGCTATATTTTACATCCAATCGTTTTGAAATTTAGAATGGTAGAGTTTGTTGATTCATGAACCAACATTGCCGAATTTGAAGAAAATCGGTAAAGATTTAGCTATAGCTCCCATATATATGTTTCATCCGATTTGGCTCTTTAGATCCAATCGTTTTTATACCCTACACCACACTGTGGTACAAGGTATTATTTAAGTATAAAATGTCCCAAAAGTAAATTTATGTAAACAATTTATACATGAATTACAAAATTTATATATCAGAGTTATTCAATATTACGAGAGTGGTGTAGGGTATTATATAGTCGGCCCCGCCCGACTTTAGCCTTTCCTTACTGGTTTATCTTATTGCGATTCCAGTGATTAGATTTATTATACATATTTAATGCGAATCCATGGTGGAGGGTTTACCCAAACATGAGGATCACTATATAATTTAATAGATTTTTTGCTAAACATTTAAATTTGTAACCCTAAACTATGAATAAAACTTCAAACCATTTTGTACTTACGAAAATGCTTAATTTTCTTAATTTTTCTCATATAAATAAAAAATTCCCATTTTAGGACGGAAATCGTCCTTTTCCATTTTTTACCTTAAAAATTACCATATCTTCGTTTACAATTTCATAAATGATAATTTCATAAATATGATTCCATTAAAAATACATATAATTTTTAGATTTTTATAATATTAACCCTTTAAAGCCCTAAACGCAATATAAAAATCTCCCATTATTCTTATATACACATAAATACACAGACATGTATCTTATTTTTAATTTTAATTAAATCACATTTATGAAATGCAGGATATTTACCAACACACACACACACATCCACAATAATTGAAAAGTCATTTGCATGCGGCATTAAATAGCTCTCGTTTTCCTATTTCCCTTAATTTCCTTCTTCCGTTAACAATTATCCCGCGTAATCTTCAAATGCCGTTTAATATGAATTTAATGCAGAGCTGAGCTGAGCTGATGCCATTCTGACTGCCTTCCATTTTGTTTTTCACATAATTTTGCGCGGTTGGTTGAAAAATCATTTTTTATAATAAAGCTACTTTCAATTTCAACCGGGTTTGCTGAATTTTAAACATTTTTTTTAATAACAAAAAAATATGTATTAAGCTTTGAGCCTTTTAGCCCACGAACGACAACAGATACAATAGCATCAACGGCGGCAAGCGGTTACAACAACAGCAACAACGGAAAGTACTGAATATATTTTAATAAAATAAAAATTAAATTTTCATAATTCTCTATAACCCTCTGTTTTTGGGGAGAAACAATAACACCAACAAAGCCTGCCAGAAAATGGTCATACAATTTTCTGTTTTGGCATTTTTTGTTTATTTTCGGACACCAGAACTATAGCAACAATATAGTCGACAAATAATAATATTACGAAAAAAGATACAAACAAAAAATCTGCGCATTTTTTTGCTAAAAGTAAGATTTTTTGCCACACAGCCTTTTGTCGTACCTTCGTTGGGGGTATTAGTATTCTAATCTTTTTATTTCCACATGAATATATTTTTATTAAATAATTTTTTTCCCTTGTTGCCTCTGGTTTAAAATGCACAACAAAACATCAGCCATGGAACAAATACTTCCTGGTCGTTAGCGATAACGAGGTTGGTAAGGATGAGATTGGTAAAATTACAAAAAAAATGACGTCGCATCAGATAAAATGTATACATGAAAAAATTTTAAGAAACTAAGAAAATAATATTTTGAAGCTGGCTGATCATCAGCTAAATTAAACTATATCTACATAAGTTACACTAACCAACAATTTTTTTTTTTGTATCCGACAGCTAAAAACTTTTTTGTATAGATTGAGGCATACTATTTTATGAAACCAAAACAAATTATTTTTATGGTAAAATTTTTTTATTTTTTTTTTCTAAAATTCCAATTTTTATGAAAAAATGTTATGCGCAGCCCTCCGAAAACAATTTTGTAGCATAGTGTTATAGATTAAAATTAGATTAAATTAGGAAATAAGTAAATACTGGAGCTATATACAAACCTGCGTTAAAAACTGATATCTTTTTAAGTTAAAAAACATCTGTTAAAAAAATGTGGATTATATAGCACTTAGATGAAAAATCGCTACTGTGTATATCAAAATCTGGCCGCTATTAATAATGCCAAAGAATCGATCTTTGTTCAAGAAACCGTTATCTTCTTGAATTTATAAATTTACGGTGTAAATGCCAAAACCGATATTGAGGAAATTTGACTGACGTCATTAATACGCGATCACATCAGCCTCATTTTTAATATATAGAGATGAAAGTAATATATAGAAAAGATAAACCTACAAAACTGTTTTGTGAATTAATTTCATTAAGGCGCTCGAGTTATGGGGGTTCCAAATTAAAACCAGTAAGGAAAGGCTAAAGTCGGGCGGTGCCGACTATATAATACCCTACACCACTCTCGTAATATTGGATAACTCTGATATATAAATTTCGTAATGCATGTATAAATTGTTTACATAAATTTACTTTTGGGACATTTTATACTTAAATAATACCCTGTACCACAGTGTGGTGTAGGGTATAAAAACGATTGGATCTAAAGAGCCAAATCGGATGAAACATATATATGGGAGCTATAGCTAAATCTTTACCGATTTTCTTCAAATTCGGCAATGTTGGTTCATTAATCAAGAAACTCTACCATTCTAAATTTCAAAACGATTGGATGTAAAATATAGCTTTTATAGAACTAAAGGTCCAAATCGGACGAAACATATATATGGGAGCTACAGCTAAATCATAACCGATTTTCTTCAAATTCGGCAGTGTTGGTTCGTGGATCAAGAAACTCTACCATTCTAAATTTCAAAACGATCGGATGTAAAATACAGCTTCTATAGGACTAAAGAGCAAAATCGGACGAAACATATATATGGGAGCTATAGCTAAATCTTAACCGATTTTCTTCAAATTCGGCAATGTTGGTTATGGATCAAGAAACTCTACCATTCTAAATTTCAAAACGATTGAATATAAAATACAGCTTCTATAGGACTAAAGGGCCAAATCGGACGAAAGATATATATGGGAGCTATATCTAAATCTGAACCGATTTCAACCAAATTCAATAGCGATCTTAACAGCCGCGAAATACTCTAAACTGCAAAATTTCAGAACGATCGGAGTGAAATTGCGACCTGTAGTCGACGAACAACTTTACATGGACGGACGGACGGCCGGACGGACAGACATCGTTATATCGACTCAGCTAGTGATTCTGAGTCGATCGGTATACTTTAAGGTGGGTCTAGCTGTGTTATTTTCAGGTGTTACAAACACCTGCCGTGAAACAAACTTATAATACCCTGTTCCACAGTGTGGTGTAGGGTATAATTAAAACAAGTAAGAAAGTTCAGTCGGGTAAACCGACTTATAAATCCCCTCACCGTGAGTTCCAAAAAATTATTAGTAATTTATTTATTTTTTGTTTTAATTAAATTATTATCAAGTTAAATTGCATTTAATAACTTTAAAGTATGAACTGGTATTAAAGTTATAAGCTGTTAACTTTTGGTGTAAAATGGTCCATTTGTGTGGGGGGTACCAAAAGGGGCGTACCAATAGCGGCCACTTTTCTCTAGACTCTAGGTACTATAAAAGCATTGCACTGTACGAAATTTCAAGTATTTGTATGCACTGGTATTCAAGTTAAAAGCTGTTAAATTTTGGTTCGAGAAGGTCCATTTGTGTGGGAGGTACCAAAAAAGGCGTGCCGATAACGCCCATATTTCTCTGGACTCTAAGTACTATAAAAGCATTACACTGTACAAAAATTAAAGAATTTGTATGCACTGGTATAAAAGTTATAAACTGGTAACTTTTGGTACACAATGGTCCATTTGTGTGGGAGGTACCAAAAGGGGCGTGCCAATTACGGCCACTTTTCTTTACACTCTAGGTACTATTTAATCATTGCACTGTGCGAAATTTCAAGTACTTTTATGCACTGGTGTTAAAGTTATAAGCTGATAACTTTTGGTACAAAATGCTTAATTTGTGTAAGAGGTACCAAAAGGAGCGTGGCAACAATGCCCATTGTTCACTGTAGTGTAGGTACTATTAAACCATTACACTGTACAAAATTTAAGGTATCTGTATGCACTGGTAATAAAGTTATAAGCTATTAACTTTTGGTTCAAAATTGTCCATTTGTGTGAGAGGTACCAAAATGGGCGTTGCATCTTCGCTCATTTTTCTTGAGGTAATAGTGACTAATAAACTAATACTATGTGTAGAATTTTAAAGAATTCAAATAAGTAGTATAGAAATTATTAAATAATCAATATTTCACTTAATTTTAACCCTTTGTGGGAGAGGTACAAGAAGCAGTGGACCAATATGGACCATCTTCGAACATATCCGGAGATAGAAGAAAATATTATCACATACCAAATTTGATGACAATCGGTTACTCCTTTCGAGAGTTATCGTGCGCACCAGCCAGCAGACACACAGACTGACAGACAGACGGACGGACATTGCTCATTCGACTTAAAATTACCCAAAACGGATATCCGCCGAACATACTTAGGGTCTTAGGACACTCCTTCGATGTGTTACACTTTTGTCTCGTAGCAAATTTACCCCCTCACCTCTCTAAGGTGAGGGGTTAAAAACATTCTATAAAATGCATTTTTTAGCGGTATTAAAAAAACTAAACTAAACAATCGTAGACCATTCACATTTCTATCAGCATATGTCAAAATATTCGCAGTGCCTTCATTATTTGCAAAAATATAGCTAAACAAACATTTTTTAATTGAAATTTTATATAATATAACGAATCCTGCGAAATATAAAAATCGAAAATATTATGAAAAATTTCCCGAATAGATGAGAGAACTAGCTGTGATCTTCAGAATGAATGTAATATCTCTGTTGGTTATAAATTTATATTTGTTAAAAATATAACAACATTAAAATACGAAGTCCATATCAATTGTGTTTTATTTCAATGCAAATTTTCTCTACAAAATGCCTAAGTACTGATGGGAGTTGAATGTTTAGATGTTTTTGATGGTATTTTTTTAAATAACCTATTTTGTCAGATTACATAATAGTATTTGTTATAGCCTTTAATAATAAATGAAAAGACTTGATATAAAAATAATGAGAATTCGCGGATTTTTTTAATGATATTATTGCACTAAGACATTTTAAAATATATTCATATGAATTTATCGGTTTGTGAAGTCGGCAATGTAATTATGTGCTCATCCGGGCTAACTTATATTGTATGAATTCACTTAAAACCACAATATATCTTACGATGGAAACTAATAATCAATGGATCAAATTAAAATGACGTGCCTCTGATTTCGTAATAGATAGGTAAAATTTCTTTTTTATTCATATGAATTTCCGCCATATCTGTAACGCGCACTGGGTGTGCCTTGACGATCATCGCTGAGAAGTATTATACGTTCTTCGCGTATAATACTTCAATCTTCAAATACGTATCTATGGACGAAGAAATGAATTTAAGATGTTTATAATATTAAAATTGATAAGGAAAACATTTGCAATTTTTGAAAAATTTGAAAAAAGTGAACAAAAATCCGGCGACTAATTATTTTGTTAAAAGCCATCTGGGACAATAAATTCATCTCAATATGTATGAACTGTAGATGTGTCTTGCGAAATATTCTTTCAAAAAAAAATGCACGCCAGTTTAACGAAGGTTTGGGAACAGGGATGGTCCGTCTTAAACTGTGACGTATATGACATGCATTTGAGACGTATTCGACATACGTATACAACGTCGTGAACCTAATGTCGGAAACTTGACTTTGTCACTAACAGTAAATAATTAGCAAATCAATAGAAAAGAAAAAATATATTTATTTTGAACTTTCAAGTCTATTTATTGGTTCAAATGAATTATTATTTGTTTATAAATTAGGTTTCTTCTTCACTCGAATCTATATCTTCAATGAATCTCTATCTTAAAATACGCGAAAAAAGGCAACTTTGAGTCTTTTTTCGCGTATTATAAGTGAAGAGTAAACTTCCAGCAACTTTTTAGATCGTTCCGATTCTAATAGATTTCGAAAATCAGAATGCACATGGGACCAATTGGAGAAAATGCCTTCTAATTATGCAGTGGACGCTGGGATCATCAGTAATTTTAGAGCAAATGATGACAATGTTATGTCATATTCCAGAATAAATAAGGCCTTCTAGTTTTTGCAACAAGCACAGAAATGGGTGGGGTGTCAAAGTTTGTTGGAGAGAGGCAGACAAACTACAAACTTTGATACTTGCTTTAAAAACACTGCCTCGTGTGAATCAGAACTTATATAATATTTTGCAAAAAAAAACTGAAACTGAACGATTTATGGTTCGTCAAGAATATAAATTAAATGGTCTACAAAAGATTTGAAGAAAGGTGAATTTTTATGATCTGTAAAGATGTGCGTGCCGTTGTTGAAAAAGTAGATTTATCGCCGAAATAGTTGATTTCCCCATTTTGAACTTAATTAATGTTCAGGTTGTACAATATATCACACCATTGTGTAAATATCGGTATTCGATCAAAAACATATATTTTCTCAAAAAAATTGAAATAAAGTTGTATCTCGGATTTCGATTAGTTTTTATATGGTGGCCAACAGATTTTTACGTGAAGGGCTGAAGTCTGCAGCGTCCTTAGAACTGATATTACAGTTTACGACATTTCATACATTTCAGACGGGTCTATGACGTATGTGACGTTTACACCTTTCTGACAGTCGTAAACCTAAAAAATCATGTCGTGGACCATCCCTGTTTGGGAAGCTATAGCGTCGGTTTCATTACACGCTGAAAAAATCGCTTCTGTAGTATATTGCCCCAAACATATTCGGCTTGAAAGATATATATGTGTAGTAGGCCGGGTCGATTTGTGGGGAGGCAAAAAAAGTCGCCATTGCTCAGTGAAAATCGTATTCTAGGGATCAAAATAAGAAACTTTTCCGAAGGAACCATACCTCTAAAACGAATTCTGATGTCCCGGAATTTGGGTCGAACTTTTGGGTAGGGGCAAATTTTGAAAAATCCAACTTTGACCCATTTATAGTGCTCCAATCGAGCCCAAATGTATGACCGACCCCCACTAACTTTGGAGGCCCGACTCTAAATGGGTCAAAGTGGGATTTTTTCCGGGACATCAGAATTCGTTTTAGAGGTATGGTTCCATCGGCAAAGTTTCTTATTTTGATCCCTAGAATACGATTTTCACTGAGCACTTCACTGAGTGGGGGTCGGTCATACATTTGGACTCGATTGGAGCGCTCTAAATGGGTCAAAGTGGGATTTTTCCGGGACATCAGAATTCGTTTTAGAGGTATGGTTCCTTCGGCAAAGTTTCTTATTTTGATCCCTAGAATACGATTTTTACTGAGCAATGGGCGATTTTTAAATCGACCCGCCCTAATGTGTAGGGTACACTCTAAACATACAATATTTGGTACACAGCAAATCTTTGTTTACATCCCAATATATTTTTATTTTGGACCATTATTTCCGAAACAAATATTATTTGCATTTTAGTATTCAGAAAATTCCTAAATTGTGTTAAATTTTTCAGTAATTCAAAGTTAATTTTTTAGAAATTGTTAATGTTTGTAAAATAATTAAATTAATAAAGATTAAAATTAATTACTTGGAGGATTGACAAATAATGATGGCTTTGAATACGCAGAAATTTAAATGATTGGCTTAGAACGGAAGTTAATGCAATGAGGTACAATTCGAAACCAAGAAAAATTAAAACTGAAATTCGTAAAAGTCAGCAAGTTTTGAAAATCTTTTTTAAATAAAATATATTTGGAGAAATATCAAACAATTATTTTATTTGTATTTAAACATATATTTTATTTGAGAAATTTAGTTTGCAAATATAGTTTGTTGTAATAAATTAATATATGTGTTGCAAATATATTTTGTTAAATTCAAATACAGTTTATTTACTAGGAAATACATAATATTTAAAAATTTATGTTCCAAACATATTTTCTTTCGATTCAAACATATAAAAAAATCCAATTTTGCCCCGTGTAGGAGCACATCAACGACACCTATATGTACACGCTGAAAAAAATCGCTTCTGTAGTATATTGTCCCAAACATATTCGGCTTGAAACATATATATGTTTAGGGTAGACTCTAAGCATGTAATATTTGGTACATACAAAAATTGTGTACTTGGGAAGATGTTGTTCTAAACAAATATTTGTTTACAACCCAATGTGACTGCTATTTGTGAAACAAATATTTATTTGCATTTAAATATTCATAAAATACATAAATTGTGTCAAAATTTTCAGTAATTCAAAGTTAAATTTTTAGAAATTTTCAATGTTCGTAAAAAAATGATAATTGAAGTCATATAATCTTGGGTCAATATAAAGTACTTAGAGAATTGACAACTAATGATGGCTTGGAATACTCAGAAATTTTAAATGATTCATTTAAAACAGAAGGTAATGCTGCATATAGTATCATAACTGGGAGGTACAATTCGAAACCAAGGAAAAATTGAAACTGAAATTTGAAAAAATCAGCAAAAGGTTTGGAAATCTTTTTTAAATAAAATATATTTCGAAAAATACCTAAATAATAATTTTATTTGTATTTAAACACATATTTTATTTGAGAAATTTAGTTTGCAAATATAATTTGTTGTAATATATTAATATATGCGTTCCAAATATATTTTATTGATTTTCAAATAAAATTTATTTGCTAAGAAATATAAAATATTTACAAATTTGTGTTCCAAATATATTTTCTTTCGATTCAAACATATCAAAAAAGGCGATTTTGCCCCGTGTACTTCTTACAAGATTTTAAGTAATATTGTTTTCATATATTTGGCCCCGCCCGACTTTAGTCTTACTTTACTTGTTTAATTCACGCTTATTAGTGACGGTTGCAATAATAGCTCTGTATATAGTATATATCACAAACACTTATTCGATCTCGTCCATTTATAACAGCGACAAAATAGAAACCAAAATTTACTTTTAGGAATCATAACGATGCAATTTCGATATTTCATAATTTCCGTAATTTTCACTCTATCAAACCGAACGGACAAAACAATTTTTCCTCATTTTTCCACTACCAATTTCAATCCTGCCTATCCCGTTCATAACAAAAGTTCAAAATAATACCAAATAAAATTATTACAGAATCGAATAAAATATGGTTACATTGGAATATAAACAAAAATATTTGCCTATATACGTATGTATGCAGCGAGTATTTTCATGAAATATTATATAGCTGGTGGTATTTGTGTGTTCGCACACATTCATACACACAGATATACATAAATAAAAAAAATACACAAAATCCCTTTAGTAAAGCCGGTATTTTAACCGATTGCGCCTAAAACCATGCAAATTAAATTTAATGGAATATTTATTGCGTTACACGCCGTCATACATACCGCGGCACAAACACACACACACACAAAAACATATATACTTAGAAGTGGGAGCTCATACAACCGATGAACAGTGGGGGAATTTAGAAGAGCCAACTGAAGTATACCCACAACAATTATAAAACACCAATAAAATTTGGCCGGATCAAACTAGTGGGTGTGGCAAAAGGGGAGTAGCATTAGTTAAACATTTATTATCTCAGAAACTATTGACCGTAGAAGAGCAAAATTAGGATTGTGAGTAATTAAAGTCAATATAAGTAATTTCATTAAAGTTGGAAGAGAGTTAGAATAAGTGGGCGTGGCATTATATCAAATTCAGATATCTCGGAATGTGTTAATCGTAGAGTAACGAAATTTGGAACAAATGTTAATGGAGTTATTATCTACACCTTTAATAAAAATTGGCAGGATCGGAATAGTAGGTGTGACAGAAGTGGGCGTAGTATTAGTCGGAAACTATCCACGATAGATGAACGATATTTGGATTAGTCATTGGAGTCAATATTAGTACTTTCACTAAAAGTGAGAGGAATAAAATAAGTGGGCGTGGCAATATTTGCAATTCGAATATATCATAATATATTGATCGTATAAGGTCGAAATTTGGAACATACGTTAGTGGAGTTATTATAAAAATATTGAAGGGTAAAAAAAAATAAAGTGGGCGTGGCAATATTTACAATTCGAATATATCATAATAAAATGAAATTGATCGTATAATGTCGAAATTTGGAACATACGTTAGTGGAGTTATTATAAAAATATTTAAGGGTAAAAATAAAACAAGTGTGTCAATATTTTTTGGAAGGTCAAGATTTTTTTTGAATTTTGTTAATAATCTGGTTTAGAAAAAATTTGATTTTTTCGCGAGATATGACCTATTAAATTTTTCCGAG
The DNA here is from genome assembly GCA_963930755.1 of Eudasyphora cyanicolor. Taxonomy (NCBI): domain Eukaryota; kingdom Metazoa; phylum Arthropoda; class Insecta; order Diptera; family Muscidae; genus Eudasyphora; species Eudasyphora cyanicolor. The sequence continues at coordinate 35,132,592 of OZ005737.1, read as the reverse complement.
TATGTTTAGAAAACTGCACTTTTCTCTGGAAATATTGAACGGATTCGACTGAAATTTTTGCAGTTAGGTCCGGAACACTTCCTAAAATCTAAATATATCATGAACTTTAATTACCAACTGACCATATGAAAAATATTGCAAAATATTTTTTGCATATGCGAATAATTTCACTTTCTGGAGCAGTGATTTGAAATATTTTATATTTAGAATGCGTCCTATTTTGACGTCCACCAGAATCAGAAAAAACATTTTGGTTGATCACGCTTTATAAAAAGTTATAGCAAATTTACGGACACTACCTTTTTGAAAATATTTTTGGTTCATTAGAGTATTTATCCACATTAGAGTATTTATATCGTATTTATCCACAAAGTTTGGTAAGGAAAGAATTAATATATACAGGCATAATTTTAGCCTATAGGAGTTCTTGTTAAAGAACGAAATACAGGAGACACAATAAGAAGTATTTCTGCCGAATCTACCTCCAAAAATTATGATATATCAAAAATTGTAGAAATAGATGGATTTTTTGGATGATGTATTCGACAAAAAGATTCCATGAAAAAATTACGATACACTATTCAGTCAGAATTTGTTCGGTTTAAGACTACATGTTTCAATTACTTTCTGTCTACTGCAAAAATGTGATAAAAACTTACTTTTGGGACATTTTATACTTAAATAATACCCTGTACCACAGTGTGGTGTAGGGTATAAAAACGATTGGATCTAAAGAGCCAAATCGGATGAAACATATATATGGGAGCTATAGCTAAATCTTTCCCGATTTTCTTTAAATTCGGTAGTGTTGGTTCATGGATCAATTAACTCTACCGTTCTAAATTTCAAAACGATTGGATGTAAAATACAGCTTCTATAGGACTAAAGGACCAAATCGGACGAAAGATATATATGGGAGCTATAGCTAAATCTTAACCGATTTTCTTCAAATTCGGCAATGTTGGTTCATGGATCAAGAAACTCTACCATTCTAAATTTCAAAACGATCGGATGTAAAATACAGCTTCTATAGGACTAAAGGGCCAAATCGGACGAAACATATATATGGGAGCTATAGCTAAATCTTAACCGATTTTCTTCAAATTCGGCAATGTTGGTTCATGGATCAAGAAACTCTACCATTCTAAATTTCAAAACGATCGGATGTAAAATACAGCTTCTATAGGACTAAAGGGCCAAATCGGACGAAACATATATATGGGAGCTATATCTAAATCTGAACCGATTTTCTTCAAATTCGGCAATGTTGGTTCATGGATCCAGAAACTCTACCATTCTAAATTTCAAAACGATCGGATGTAAAATACAGCTTCTATAGGACTAAAGGGCCAAATCGGACGAAACATATATACGGGAGCTATAGCTAAATCTTAACCGATTTTCTTCAAATTCGGCAATGTTGGTTCATGGATCAAGAAACTCCACCATTCTAAATTTCAAAACGATCGGATGTAAAATACAGCTTCTATAGGACTAAAGGGCCAAATCGGACGAAAGATATATATGGGAGCTATATCTAAATCTGAACCGATTTCAACCAAATTCAATAGCGATCTTAACAGCCGCGAAGTACTCTAAACTGCAAAATTTCAGAACGATCGGAGTGAAATTGCGACCTGTAGTCGACGAACAACTTTACATGGACAGACGGACGGACGGACGGACAGACATCGTTAAATACAAATATTTTTTTCCTTCACTTTCTAAAAAAAGTGCGGGAAAGAATTTTTTCGCATAAAATTTTAACAAACTTTGTTCAGCATATTTTTATCTATATTATTGGTAAATATAGTTAAGCGGTATCACCAAGTCTGAATTAGTTGTTAGACAAAAGCTGATGACACCTTTTTCGAGGGGCTGACTGATTTTCAGGAACTTTTGAGGCCCATAAAAAAAAATTGGTCACCAATGTCGCCAAACCGAGTATAGGGTTAAGCTACCCTTTGATAAAAGAATCGAACCTACACTGTAAAGTACGTATATTTTTTCACTGTCACACAGAGATATCATTTTCAAACAGTAAGAGCCATAAATTGTTCTTTTAACCGATAATAACAATTTTAAGTTCAATTTCAAATTTATGTGTTTATTTAACATTATTAATCAAACCTCACGATAAATCACCCGTCATATGTTACATCCGATTTGATATGTAAGCGCAGTTGTAACTGTATTTTATATCGGATCAGTACGAAATTCGGCAGAAAGAAATTTCTTAATACGTGAATGAACGCTGCCAATTTTGGCGTATATACTCGTATGTTACCCCCGATTTGATATGTAAGTGCTGTAGAAACTGTATTTCATATACGATCACGATATTCGGCAGAAAGAGGTTTCTTATTACACTAATAATCACTGACAAATTTGGGGAAAGTCGGTTCAGATTTAGATATAGCACCTATATATATGTTCATTCCGATATGGTATCAAAGCATTATTCATAGAAGTTTTACCTTGCTTTCAATCATTACAGAAATTAGCAGAAAGAAGTTTCTTAATTTGAGAACGAATACTGATTAATTTGTTGATAATCGGTTCAGATTTAGATATAGCCACATACGTGTATATGTATACATATGTTCCTGCCTATTAAAGCGCTATTGAAACTGTATTTTAAGTCTAATTTTTATAAAATTTGGATTTTTTATCCAACTAGATGAAAATTAATTTAGATTATTGATCTATGAACGAATACGGTGCATTTAAAGGTAATCTTTTCAGATCTGGTTTATTATGACCAACATCTTCAACTTCTCCTTGGAATAAGCCTTGACGAGGAGGTGGAGCCAAGTACTTTTTTATTTGAAACGAAACCAATTATTACAATTTATTATCGCAAAATGTATTTTTTGTAGAAAATTCTTTTGCATATTAGTTTATATTTACAGTTTTCTTGAAAATTTAAAATTTGTATTTTTCTAAAAAATTGGTGTTTAAATAAATTTTCTATAAAATTTCGTTAAGTTTGCATTTTTTTCTTGGAAAATTCGTCAGAATAGCATACTTACAAAAATTTGTGTTAACATTTTTATAAAATTCCTTCAAAATTTTATTTTTCTAAAAACGGTCTTCAAATTTAATTATTCTACAAAATTTCGAAGAATGTGAATTTTTCTGCAAAATGTTGTGAAAATTAAATTTTTCTAGAAAAATCATTTGATATTTATTTCTCTAGAAAATTTTGTTAAAATTATATTTCTCTACAGAATTTCTTGGAATTATTTTCGTTCAACAAAATGTTGGTGTATTTTTTTTTTAGAAAATTCCTTTAAATTTGCTTTTTTCTAGAAAATTACCTCAAATTTTTTATTTCTAAAAATGGTGTTGAAATAATTTTTCTACAAAATTTCGTTGAATTTGCATTTTTTCCTGAAAAATTCGTCGGAATTCCATTTTTTCTAAAAATTTTGTTAAAATTGCATTTTCTAGAAAAATCGTTGAATCCAGAAAATTTTGTTAAAATTGTTTTTCTTTACAAAATTTCTTGAAATTATTTCAAATTTGATCTTTTTATAAAATTACTTGAAATACTTTTTTTCTAAAAAACGGACTTCAAATTTAATTATTCTACAAAATTTTGACTGAAAAAATTTTCGATTGAATTTTTCTGCAAGATGTAGTCAAAATTAAATTTTTCTATAAAAATCATTTGAAATCCATTTCTCTAGAAAATTTTGTTAAAATAACATTTCTCTACAGAGTTTCTTGAATTTATTTTTTTCAACAAAATTAAGTTAAATTTTTTTCTAATATTGCAAATTTCCACGAAATTTTCTAGAAAAATGTAATTTTGACATAATTTTTAGAAAACATTTTTCGATAAAAATTTATATTCGGAAAACATGCAATTTTGAAGTAATTTTAATTCTAAGAATTTTTCAAAAAGATCTATTTTGTAGATTTTTTTAAAATGTAAACTCTGAAAAAACTTTCTGTGCAAATAGGCAATATTTTCTAGAACAAGTAAGAAAGTTTCAGTCGGGTAAACCGACTAAGGTATACCCTCACTTTGTGAGTAATGTAATATTGAATATTACTCGAATTATTCTGTCAATTTGTGTGGGAGGTACCAGAAGGGGTTTATCAAATACACCTTTTTTTGCTGAACATTAGATACTTTAAATTCATTGCACTGTGCCGACTTATAAGCATTTATGTGCACTGGTATAAACGTTATGAGACATTAAATTGTGGTATGATTAATTGGGCATTTTGTGTGGGAGGTACAAAGAGGGGCGTGGCAATAACGCCCATTTTTCACAGGGCTATAGACACTATAAAAACATTACACTGTACAAAATTTCAAGTATTTTTATACACTGGTTTTAATGTTATAAGCTGTTAACTTTTGGTGCAAAAAGGTACCTTTGTGTGGGAGGTACCAAAAGGGGCGTGATGACAACACCCATTTTTCCCTGGACTGTAGGCAATATAAAAGCATAATACTGTACAAAATTTCAAGTATTTTTATACACTGTTATTAATGTTATAAGCTGTTAACTTTTGGTGCAAAATGGTGCATTTGTGTGGGAGGTACCAAAAGGGACGTGGCGACTTCGCCCATTTTTCTCGAGTTGATAACGAATAATAAGCTAATACTATGTGTGGAATTTCAAAAGATTCGAATAAATAGTATAGCAGTTATTAAAGAATCAATATTTCACAACATTTTAACCCTTTGTGGGGGAGGTACTAGAAGGAGTGGACCAATAGGGCCCATCTTCGAACTTAGCCGGAGATAGAAAAAAATATTATCACATACCAAATTTGAGGTCAATCGGTTACTCCTTTCGAGAGTTATCGTGCGCACCAGCCAGCAGACAGACAGACAGACAGACAGACAGACAGACAGACAGACAGACAGACAGACAGACGGACGGACATTGCTCATTCGACTTAAAATGACCCAAAACGGATTTCCTCCGAACATACTTGGGGTCTTAGGTCACTCCTTCGACGTGTTACACTTTTTTCCGTAGCAAATGATATATACCCTCGTCACACTAAAGTGAGGGTATAAAAATACACTTATGTCGAACATTTTATCTACAAAAAAAGCAATTTTGTGATATTTTCTGGAAAATTGTATTGATATTGTATTTTAACATAATTTAAAAAAAACAATCAATAAAAAAATGCTAAAAAAATAAATTCGACGAAATTTTCTAGAGAATAACATTTTGAAGCATTTTTATAGAAAACGCAATATTTAAAGAATTTTTTTCAAGATATTTCACAATAATTAAATTTTTTTAAAAAAATATTTCATATTATTTCTTTGTAGAAATTTGAATTTTTGTATGAAATAAGGGCAAATTTGTACTTTTCTAAAAAATTGTGTTGATTTAATTTTTCGATACAAAATATAAATATTTGTTGAAAATTTTTTTTAATTTCTAAAAACAAATTTTTATTAAAAATGTATTTCCGAAAAAATGTTAAAAATACAACTTTGACGAAATTTTCTAGAAAATGCAATTTCGAAGTATTTTTTAGAAATTAAATTTTTAGGATTTTTTAAAAAAAATTCATCCTACATTTTCCTACGAAAATTCTTGAATTTTTTTAGTTAATTCCTTTAAATTTGCCTTTTTCTGGAAAATTACCTCAATTTTTAATTTTTCTAAAATATTGTGTTGATATAATTTTTCTACAAAATTTTGTTGAAATTGTATATTTTTAAAACAATTTCGTTGAAATTTGATTTTTTTCAGAAAATTTGGTTAGAATTGAATTTTTCTACATAATTTTGTTAGGGAGGTGAGGGTATTATATAGTCGGCCCCGCCCGACTTTCTGTCTTTCCTTACTGGGTTTCATATTCCATCCACATAAAAATTCATCCTATTTTACTCTTTAGGCGCACTAGACGGTATATACTCATAGATACAGGTTATTAAAAATTGTTCACTACCGGATTTATTCAGTCCTTAATTATTTCTCTGTCCAATAACACAAATTCCCAATTTTTAGGCATTGTCCGAAAAAATATAAAAAAATATATATATTTTTTTTTGCTTTGTTATTAGAAAACCAGTAACTTGCTTTCATTTAGTAAGATTCTGGTCTTAGTACTGTTACAAGTATTATTTGTTGAAAAATCCCCACTGTTAGACACTAAATAATATTTCTGCCACTGTTTTGTGAATTCTGTTTTCCTCGGAAACTGTATGTATGTATGCGTACGTACGTTCTGCTAGTATGAATTGTGCGGTTGTTTGGTGGCGCTCTGTTGGTTGATAGTGTTGGCGGCCTGGTTTGTCTACGACATTGGTGTTGTGGTATGTCGATGTGTTGTTGTTCCTCTGGGTTACTATTACTGTTACTGGCGGTGGTTGTCGTAATTGTGGTGGAGGCGGTAGCGTTGGTGTTATAATGGCAATAATGTTAACTGGGTAACACAGTTTTGTACGCCATTTAATACGTTTGTACTTTGAGAAATCGTAATTTTTTTACTTTACTTCATTCTTCCGCTTATTTTCATAATAATTTTTATTTATTTTTGCCTTTCTCTTCTTACTAGTGTTTTTTTGCTTCACTTTTGGTAAAGATAAATTGTTTCAAATTTTGGTTACATTGCTTTGTCGTTTTTAATGGTTATGGCATAAAACAATCGGCATTAATGTGTTTATGCATTTATTCCTTCATCTTCTGGGGCAGCTGGAACGGGGGAACAGTTGGGCAGGTCAAATTACCATATTTTCATTGGAAAGTATGCTAATTTGAAAATAACGCTATTCAATTGCTTTGTATTTGATATTTGCAAATAAATAATAGCCTCTAATATCCGTGATGGTTTCCATTGAAACGAAGTGTTTTAGTTGCCAAGGACATTGGAGGAATTAATTGATTGGTAATCGGCGAAAATAGAGGGAATATTTGAAACGTCTTTATTACTTCCAGGAACTTAAAAATACGCACAAATATAGATTTCAATGACGGATGAGAGAGAAGGAACAATAGAAAATCGACACCATTTTCAAATTTAGTCGGAAGCTTTAGCTACGTATTTCCCCAAAAATTGTCAGATTATTCTCCTTACAAAATTTGAGCTGTAAAATATTAGCAACTATGAGAGGGGAACATTTAAATATCTTTGCAGCCTAATCCTCATTTACACATATATTTTTTTGAAGTACACTTTAATGTTGCAAGGAATTTAGAAGGATACAATTTTAAAATGGCGTTTTATGTCCTTTTATCCTGAAATAAAACAAAAAATCTTCGTACTCTTGCCTTGAGCTTCTTTAATTAGATGGTATCATTCAAAATTTTGAAGTTTTTTAAAAAAAGAAGTCGGATCACGAAATGTGCAAAAACTGACATTCTGCAATATCTAGCAAATCCTCAGCAAATGGAGTAATCAAATTGCACACAAGTAATATTGTCATTCCTTCCAATAACAGAATTATCCACTTCTGGGATTCTAGATCCATATTGGTCAACTTTCCAATGGACTTGTCGTAATACTTTTAAAGGGGGAGGTCTTCATCCACACTATAGTCGACATCGAAGGTATTGCCGTTTAATAGAGTCAATTTTATATGACTTCCTTTATACTAGAGTCGACCACGGAGGCATTCCTCTATACTAGAGTCGACCTCGCAGGACTTCCTCTCTACTAAAGTCGACTCTAGGGTCGACCAGATTCGAACTAGAACCAGATTCATATAATAGATTCGAACTCTGAGGTTTATTTGTTTACTATATTCGCCTCATAGGTCTTCCTGTTTTCTAGAGTCGACTTCAGAGGTCTTCCTCTATACTAGAGTCGACTTCAGAGGTCTTCCTCTATACTAGAGTCGACCTCAGAGGTATTCCTCTATACTAGAGTCGACCTCAGAGGTATTCCTCTATACTAGAGTCGACCTTAGAGGTCTTCCTCTATACTACAGCCGACCTCAGAGGGCTTCCTCTATACTAGAGTCGACATCAGAGGTCTTCCTCTACACTAGAGTCGACCTCACAGGTCTTCCTCTATACTAGAGTCGACCTCAGAGGTCTTCCTCTATACTAGAGTCGACCTCAGAGGTCTTCCTCTATACTAGAGTCGCCCTCAGAGGTCTTCCTCTATACTGGAGTCGCCCTCAGAGGTCTTCCTCTATACTAGAGTCGATCTCAGAGGTATTCCTCTATACTAGAGTCGACCTTAGAGGTCTTCCTCTATACTACAGCCGACCTCAGAGGTCTTCCTGTTTTCTAGAGTCGACTTCAGAGGTCTTCCTCTATACTAGAGTCGACCTCAGAGGTCTTCCTCTATACTAGAGTCGACCTCAGAGGTATTCCTCTATACTAGAGTCGACCTTAGAGGTCTTCCTCTATACTACAGCCGACCTCAGAGGTCTTCCTCTATACTAGAGTCGACATCAGAGGTCTTCCTCTACACTAGAGTCGACCTCACAGGTCTTCCTCTATACTAGAGTCGACCTCAGAGGTCTTTCTCTATACTAGAGTCGACCTCAGAGGTCTTCCTCTATACTAGAGTCGACCACAGAGGACTTCCGCTATACTAGAGTCGACCTAAGAGGTCTTCCTCTATACTAGAGTCGACCTCAGAGGTCTTCCTCTATACTAGAGTCGAACTCAGAGGTCTTCCTCTATACTTGAGTCGACCTCAGAGGTCTTCCTCTATACTAGAATCGACCTCAGAGGTCTTCCTCTATACTAGAGTCGACCTCAGAGGTCTTCCTCTATATTAGAGTCGACCTCTGAGTTCTTCCTCTATATTAGAGTCGACCTCTGTGGTCTTCCTCTGTACTAGAGTCGAGCTCTAAGGTCTTCCTCTATGCTTGAGTCGACCTCTGAGTTCTTCCTCTATATTAGAGTCGACCTCTGTGGTCTTCCTCTGTACTAGAGTCGAGCTCTAAGGTCTTCCTCTATGCTTGAGTCGACCTCTGAGTTCTTCTTCTATATTAGAGTCGACCTCTGTGGTCTTCCTTTGTACTAGAGTCGACCTCTAAGGTCTTCCTCTATGCTTGAGTCGACCTCTAGGTCTTCATCTATATTAGAGTGGACCTCTAGGTTTTACCCTATATTAGAATCGACCTCTGATGTCTTCCTCTATACTAGAGTCGACCTCTGATGTCTTCCTCTATACTAGAGTCGACCTCTGATGTCTTCCTCTATGCTAGAGTCGACCTCTGAGGTATTCCTACTAGAGCCGACCTCTAAGGTTTTCCTCTACGCTAGAGTCGACTCCTAAGGTTTTCCTCTATACTAGAGCCGACCTCTAAGATCTTCCTCTATACTAGAGTCGACCTCAGTGGTCTTTCTCTATACTGGAGTCGACCTCTGAGGTCTTCCTCTATATTAGAGTCGACCTCTGAGTTCTTCATCTATATTAGAGTGGACCTCTAGGTCTTCCCCTATATTAGAATCGACCTCTGATGTCTTCCTCTATACTAGAGTCGACCTCTGATGTCTTCCTCTATGCTAGAGTCGACCTCTGAGGTCTTCCTCTATACTAGAGCCGACCTCTGAGGTCTTCCTCTATACTAGAGCGGACCTCTAAGGTTTTCCTCTATACTAGAGCCGACCTATAAGATCTTCCTCTATGCTAGAGCCGACCTCTGAGGTCTTCCTCTATGCTAGAGTCTTCCTCTATGCTAGAGTCGACCTCTGAAGTCTTCCTCTATGCTAGAGTCGATCTCTAAGGCCTTCCTCTATACTAGAGCCGACTTCTGAGGTTTCCTCTACATTCCAGTCGACCTCTGAGGTCTTCCTCTACATTCCAGTCGACCTCTAAGATCTTCCTCTATATTAGAGACGACCTCTGATGTCTTCCTCTATACTAGAGTCGACCTCTGATGTCTTCCTCTATGCTAGAGTCGAACTCTTTACATTCCAGTCGATCTCTGAGGTCTTCATCTATATTAGAGTCGACCTCTGATGTATTCCTCTATACTAGAGTCGACCTCTGATGTCTTCCTCTATGCTAGAGTCGACCTCTGAGGTCTTCCTCTATACTAGAGCCGACCTCTAAGGTTTTCCTCTACGCTAGAATCGACCCCTAAGGTTTTCCTCTATACTAGAGCCGACCTCTGATGTCTTTCTCTATACTACAGTCGACCTCTGATGTCTTCCTCTATGCTAGAGTCGAACTCTCTACATTCCAGTCGACCTCTGAGGTCTTGCTCTATACTAGAGTTGACCTCTGAGGTCTTCCTCTATACAAGGGTCGACCTCTGAGGTCTTCCTCTATACTAGAGTCGACCTCTGAGGTCTTCCTCGACGCTAGAGTCGACCTCTGAGGTCTTCCTCTATTCTAGAGTCGAACTCTGAGGTCTTCCGCTATATTAGAGTAGACCTCGAAAGTCTTCCTCTATACTCGATCTCGGAGGTATTTATCTAAAGATCGACTAAAGTCGACCTCAGAGGTCTTATTCTATCCTAGAGTCGACATCGAATGCCTTCCTCTATACTAAACTCTACCTCGGTGGTCCTCCTCTATATTAGAGTCTAGATGGAGGTCTTCCTCTAAACTAGAGTCGATCTCGTAGATCTTGCACTATACTAGAGTAGACCTTGGAGATATTCCTCTATACTTAAGGCGAAGACGGAAGTCCCTCCCCACACTTGAGTCAACCTATATACTAGAGTTAACCTCGAAGGTCTTCATTTGAACTTCAGAGGTCTTCCTGTATACTAGATTCAACCTCGAATTACTTTATCTAAAATGCCGTCCTAACTATAATTTTTACTTGTTAGTAGATACATTTTATAGTCTTAAAAATATATATTTTAAGATCTTCTTCATTTCGTTGTCGTATATGTGCCATATTTCCCCTCATCGTTTTCCAAATTATTTCCAAATTATTAACATCTGTGTTTCGGGGAACACAATTAATTTTCGAACTGAAATATGGGGTACACTATATTTAAACTTTTGACCAACCAATTTACTCCTCAATATACATTGAACATGAGCGCCACAGTAGGTCAGTTGGTAGCGTGCTCGACTATAAGTTTGGGTATCGGGGGTTCGATTCCCACCAGTGCTCTGGTCTGTCGCTACAAAATATAACAAGTAACATGGTCTTTGTCACCCGGCTTCTCCCTGAACCGTAAAAAAGAATATAAATTTACTTTGCATTGTAATTCATATAAATAAATAATTAAAACAAGTGAAGACGAATAAAGTTCGGCCATGCCGAATTTTATATACCCTCCACCATGGGTCACATGTGAATGGTTACTTGTACTAATAAACTCATTATACCAAATTTCAGCCCAATTCGTTGAAATTTGAGGTTTTTGTGGCGTTACGAATCAAATCGGGAGGGTCCATTGCATGGGGGCTCTATCAAAAGAAGGACCTATTACTACCGTTGTTTGTGTGAAAGATACCGGGTATAAATAAACCTCAGTTGCCAAATTTTAGCCCAATCAGTTGACATTTATGGTCTCAATGACGTTAAGAAATCAAATCGGGGAAATGCTATATATGGGGGCTATATCCAAAAATGGACAGATATTGCCCATTTTCAATCCCAACGTACATACATATATAGGAAGTACATGTACCAAATTTCAGATACCTAGTTCAAGTATTATAGATTGTAGCGAGATTACAACAGCCGGACGGACGGACGGACATGGCTAAATAATCTTAGAATTTTATGTAGAATAATCATATATATACTTTACTAGCTGAGCCCGGTGCGCTTCGCTGCCCATGTCAAAATGAGCGCTGTAGAAACTGTATTTTATATCCGATCAGTACGAAATTCGGCAGAAAGAGGTTTGTTATTACATGAATGAATACTGTCAAATTCGGAGAAAATCGGTTCAGATTTAGATATAGCCCCCATATATATGTTACCCCCGATTTGAAATTCAAGCGCTGTAGAAACTGTATTTTATATCCGATCAGTAAGAAATTCGGCAGAAAGAGATTTCTTATTACATGAAGGAATACCGCAAAATTCGGAGAAAATCGGTTCAGATTTAGATATAGCCCCCATATATATGTTACCCCCAATTTGACATGTAAGCGCTGTAGATACTGTGTTTTATATCCGATCAGTACGAAATTCGACAGAAACAGGTTTCTATTTTACATGAATGAGTATTCAAGGAAAATCGATTCAGATTTATATATAACCTCCATATATATGTTCCTCCAGATTTGGTTACAAAGCGCTATAGAAGTTGTACTTTACTTCCGATCATTACAAAGTTCTCCAGAAAAATGTTTCTCAATTTAGGAACGAATATTGCTTAATTTAGCGATTATCGGTTCAAAATATGATATACATACACACACACACACCACATTTACCAATTATTCCAAATTATTATCGCAATGACCCTAATCGGCCCCGCCCGACTTTCTGCCTTTCCTTACTGGTATTAGTGATAAATTCACTGAATGAAAAAATACCGAATTCAGTGGAAAGTCCAGAAAATAGAAATGTATACTTATAAAATTTCCAAATTGGAGTGAGCAGCTGTAATTATCGCATACCGAGCATTTATGTTCATGTATTTCCTATATAATACTTGCATGATATATCAAAATATGGGCTGTGCCACGCCCACTGGTCCTATTCCGCCCATTTGTAAGCCAATCACGTAGACTGCTACCAGATACATATACGCAAAATTTCAACACTCTCGCTAACAAAATGAGCAAGATATTTCAATTTCAAAATTTGGCTTATATGGGCAGTGGCACGCCCATTGGTCAGATCCCGCGAATTTTTGGACCAATCACGTGGACTGTCACCAGATACATATGTACAACATTACAGCACTCTAGATAAAAAATTGTGCAAGATATATCAATTTCGAAATGTGGCTTATAAGGGCGGGGCCACGCCCACTGGTCCGATCCTGCCCATTTTCTGACCAATCACGCAGACTGCCACCATATACATATACACAAAATTCCAGCACTCTCGCTAACATATTGTGCAAGATATATCAATTTCAAAATTCGGCTTATGTGGGCGGGGCCACGCGCGTTGGTCCGCTCCCGCCCATTTTTGGACCAATCACGTAGACTGTCACCAGATACATATAAACAAAACTGCAGCACTCTTGATAATAAATTGTGCAAGATATCGAAATTTCAAAATTTGGTCTATGTGGGCGGGGCCACGCCCATTGGGCCGATCCCGCCAATTTTTGGGCCAATCACGTAGACTGTCACCAGATACATATACACAACATTGCAGCACTCTCGCTAGCAAATTGTTCAAGATATCGAAATTTCAAAATTTGGTCTATGTTGGCGGGGCCACGCCCATTGGGCCGATCCCGCCAATTTTTGGACCAATCACGTAGACTGTCACCAGATACATATACACTCAAATACAGAACTCTCTCTAATAAATTGTATAAAATATTTGAATTTCAAAATTTGGCTTATATGGGCGGGGCCACGCCCATTGGTCCGACTCCGCCCATTTTTGGAAAATTCACATTATCTGCCACTAAATGCATACACAAAAAATTTCAGCACTCTAGCTAAAAAATTTTCTTAATATCAAAATTGGACCCCTATGGGCGGGTCCACGCCCACTTGATATATCGAAAATTCAAGTACCCTATTTTCAGCACCCCCTTCACATGTACATTCTGTGAAAATTTCAAGATGATCGGTCTAGCCGTTTAGACGTCTATACGGAACAAACATACAAACCCACAAACAAACCCACAAACAGACACTCTCTTTTATATATATAGAAGATAGATAGATAGATAGATAGATGGGGTCTCAGATCAATACGATTATTTAGTGGTGTTACAAACGGAGTGGCAAAATGAATATACCCCCCATCCTATGGTGGAGGGTATAAAAATAAATACATTAAGCATATCGTTTCTTCAATATAAGTATAATAACTATTAGTCAAATGTCTGAAATTCGGACAATGTCTCCAAATCTATTAGATATAACACATACCTTTCACTATATTGCATTTTAACATATAAAATTGGACTTATACCTACCATACCTACTTGACTGGCGATGGTTAATATATCGTATGGCCATGTGTGAACTACAAGTCTCTTCGTATGAGCTCGCTAGATTTATGTCCTTGACTCTGTAATTAATTTGTAATCCTTTTAAGAGATATCAAGTAACTTAACAAAACCGTCAGCTCATAATTTGCTGCTAAACTTACCTTCAATATGGGAATTTCCGCCGAATGGTCAACCAGGGCCGAAAAATAAAATGTTGGTAATCATCGTATTTTATTGTGAATAATTAAAAAAAATGAATAAAAAATGTCTAAATTATGAAACTATATAATAAAATATAGTTTCATAGCATATCTCAGTTGTTTTCATGAGAAAATTTGCCTAAAAACTGAAAAATTGTATTTTTTCCATTTTAAGCTACTTTTACAGACAATTTTATATTTAATTATTTTACATATAAAATCGTATGTTATGCTTGCATTCTTTCTACAAAATTACTCTATTACAATCAATTAAGAAGAGAAAAATGCAAGGAGACCAAAAAAAAAGATCGATTAACGATTAATTTAACGGTTAAAACAGATGGAAAAATCGTACGTTCGCGACCGTACGTTCGCGACCGGCACCTAAGCCAATTAGAAAAAAAACCAATAGAGATAATTTATTGTGTAAATACTCGATAGAAAGCTACATTAATCCTCTTTTAAAATAAATTAATAGCTTTAGAATATTCCGTTCCTCTTCAGATTTTTGCATGTTACTACATTCAGTCAAAGTTGACTTCTATTTCGCGTACGTTCGTGACCACATGTTTATTGCTATCATTATGAAAACTAAAACTCGATGAAACCCATCTTTTGCACCTAACATAGAGCTACCAATATGCTATCAAATCACCAAAAAAATGCCGGTGAAATTGTTGTTTTCTATATTTTTTTTACGTCAAAAGCGTACGAACGAACGTTCGTGACCCGCGGAAATGCCCATATACCAACAATTTCCCACATAAAAGGAAATGCCAAAAAATCCTACCCTCTCAAAAAAAAAAAAACAAAAGCTCTGACAGTCTCATTTAAAACCATTTATGTTTTTATTCCTATTTAAGGTATCTTCGTAATTTTTTCCATTATCACTTCTCTCATAGTTTTTGTCTGCTCAACCATCATTTGCCACTGCCATTTTTGGGGGCTGTGCATCCATTGTTTCACAATGACTCCTGTTAATTTAGTGTAACACAGAGGACATTTATTACCGACCATAAATCCGCCCACAACATTGGTCATAATACAAAACAGAGGCGGAGAAATAGCAGCCAGGAAAAAACGGCAGAGCGACAAAAAAAATTTAAATAAAATGCAAAAGTAGTCATGTAGTATTCGCCACAGAGTGTTTTTCGTTTTTCTGCTGCAAATGTCCTGTCTAGTTTGGTTTTCACATCTCGTACAGACAGACTCAGGAAATTTCTTGCCTTTTTTGCTTATTTCTCTTTCGCTGTTGTCTTTTCATTGTTGTCGTCCCCTTCTGGCCTCAATATCCGTTTTTCGTGTGGGGGGTTTTCCATTCATTTAGGTATTGCATTTTTCTCTTCGAACTAAGAGTAAAAAAATACTTTCCATTTGCATTTTCGTGTAGTAGTAAAGTTGTTTTTATTTTCATCGGTAGTATTTTGTATTTGCATTCTTTGCTGGAAAAAATTTCATTTGAACGAGGCTATATCCAAACATCGACCATGATCTACCGACTAGAAGGAAGACGTCTATGGTTTTACCAAAAACCATATTTGCTGTATAACTAAAACTGACAGCAGGCGGCTGCCTTCTGCTTATTTGTATAAATGTCTATGAGACGGCCCAACTCCTGCTCCAGCTCCTATTCTACAACATCCTGTAGATGTTGTTGCTGCAGTAGCTGCAGTGACTGCATTTGTTGTTGTCTCAATGCTTAGAGCATTTTTTGGCAGACAGCTGTTGTACATTTGGTTAGCCAAAAACTGTCTGTACAATGTCATTGGTTGAATTAGCAAAAAGAGGACAAGAGAATATTACATTACACAGGACCAACAACGACATATTAAATGTTAGTTAATCTGGGCATTAGAGCAATCAAAATGCAAAGTGTCAAACAAATTAAAATGAGGACAGGGAAATTAAGGAAAATATAATGTTGATAAAGGAAGAAAAGGAAATACAGGCAAATTTTATGAAACACTAGCTTAACCCGGTGCGCTTCGCAGCCCCAATCTTTTATTTATTTTCTGTTTAGGGTACTGTAAAATAGTTACACCTCTTTCTTTCAAAATGACATGATGATTATATGGTGCAAAACGAAGAAGATTTGATTACCTTTATACTATAAATCATAATTTCAAGATCCAAATTCGCAACCTTAGGCCGCATTTCAATATTTTTGCCCCTATATGTGTCATTTATTTAACTTGTTTTCCCCACGGTTTAAGTAGAAGAACTTATTTGGAAAAAAAACTATATCTTAGCTCTGGGATCACTCTGGGGCCACATTCGACACTTTATGCACCACTGTTCCATATAAAACACTTTTTATTACACTGTGCTTCTAAAGTACGAATTTTTATACATATCTGGGACTATTGTTTCCCTTTTATCCCCCACTTACCACATTTAACCAATTTACCGTATTTAACTTTTTTGGCTTCACCGTACCATATTTAACCCTTTTTGCTCCACTAAACCATATTTAACACATTTTGTAACCTATTGTACAATTTTTGCTTGCCCCAACTTCATCATAATTTTAACCTTTTTGCACCACAGTGCTACTTAAAGCATACATTTTGACAAAAAAAAAATTCTTATTTCTCTCCCCGCATTCATATATGTATTTGCCCGCTGTACTAAATATATTTTGGCCTACTATATTTTGTCCACTATATTTAACCATTTTTGCCCCACTGTACCATAGTTAACACATTTTTGCCCCACTGTTCCATATTTAACGATTTTTGCCCCACGGTATCATACTTAACCCATTTTGTTCCACGGTACCATATTTTACTATTTGTGGGCAATCTAACCATTTTTGTCATACTGTACCATATTTAACCATTTGTGTCCCTCTGTACCATAGTTAACACATTTTTGTCCCACTGTGCCATAGTTAAAGCTTTTTGCCCCACTGTACCATATTTAACCCATTTTGTCCCATGTTACCATATTCAACTAATTGTGTCCCACTGTACCATAGTTAGCCATCTTTGCCCTATTTTGTCATATTAAACCCTTTGTCTCACAGTACAATATTTAACAGTTTTTGCCCCATTGTACCATCTTTAACCCTCTTTGCTCCAGTGTACTGTATAGTTAACCATTTTTGTCACACCGTACCATATTTAACCCTTTTTGCCCCACTGTATCATAGTAAATAAATTTTTGTCCCACTGTTCCATAGTTAACGCTTTTTGCCCCACTGTACCATTTTTAACCCATTTTGCCCCACTTTACCATATATAACTATTTTTGCCCCACTGTACCATAGTTAAACCTTTTTGCACAAATGTGCCCCATTCAACTCTTTATCTCACTGTACAACATTTTTGCCCCACTGTACCATATTTAACAAATTTTTGTCTCACTGTACCGTATTTAAAATGTGTATCCACGCTATCTTCCTTAACCCTTTTCCCCGGCTGTACCATACTTAATCATATTTTCTCCACTGTGCATTATTTAGCCGTTTTTGACCACTGTGCTCCTAAAACCAAATAAACTCTTCATATCTCATGCTTAAGTTCCAAATCATATCTCATTTTCCCTCATTTTCTACAATTAACCCGTCTTGTCCCACTGTGCCTCTTAAAGTTAGAATTACTAAAAATCACTTCCGATCTTTAGTTTATGTTCCATTGATCCATTGTTTGATATTTTTAAGCCACTGTACCATATTTTACACTTTTTGCCCCACTGTGCCCCGAATACCAAAAAAAAACTGACAATACCGATCCGTTGTCCTAAAGACATCCCTCGCTCCAATTTTCACCATTGTAATTTTATGCTTTAAATTTGACGGTGGTACCATATTTATCCCTTTCTGTCCCACTGTGCCCCTAATTTTTTCAAATCGCTCCTTGTTCTAGTTTACATACCAAGAACTTCTCTCACTCCAAATTTCACGATTCTAGGTCGTGCAATTTGGTGTTGGCTTTTGTACCACCTTAAACGTGTTCGCACTGTGTACGTTAATGTTCGAATTTCGAAAAATCCTGTCAATTTCTCAGTCTATCTCATAAGGGCTACCCTCACACAAAATTTCACGATTCTAGCTCTTGTCATTTGGATTTGGCTGTTGTACCACATGTATCCCTTTTTGCCCCAATGTGCGCGTAAATGTTCGGATTAAAAAAAAATCAGTCAATTTCTGGGTCGACCCTATAAGGGCTACCCTCACACCACATTTCACGATTCTAGCTCATTCCGTTTAGATTTGGCGGTGGTACCATCTTTATCCCTTTTTGCCACATCGTGCGGGTAATAGTACGAATTTCGAAAAATCGCGTTTTATTGCTCATGTACATCCCAAGGGCTACCCTCCCACCAAATTTCATGATTCTAGCTTCAGCTGTTTGGTCTGGGCGATGATCAGTCAGTCAGTCAGGAAAATCGGTTCATATTTTGATATAGCCCCCATATATAAGAAGGGGGCTATTTCTACATCATCGATCCCGAAAAATATTTGCCCTGTCGACGCGAAATTATGAAAAATATTCGCCCTTTTTAGGTGGAACTTTTGCAGTTCCTCTAATTAATTGTAGCTCCTATTCCAAAATTCCAAAATGTAATATAAAAGTCCAGTTATCGGGAAAAGGGCAACCAAAATGTTGCACTTTTTGCAGAAACGAATTCGCCATAAGTATTCAATTTTACCTCCGCAGAATATAAATTTAAAAAAAATCACACCATATCTCTAGTTTTTGTTTCAAGAGCTAACCTCTTGGAATTAAAAAAATTGGAATTAAAAAATTGTCCCTTCTTGGTCCCACTGTGACTGGGATTAAAAACACGAATTTAGAAAAAATGGAAATCCGTTTTACGTCTTAAGGACATCCACAACAAATTTCTTGATTTTGTTACCATTATTATTTTGTTACCATTTGTTACCAAATTGGCGGTAAAGTAATATTTGCTACTTTTTGGACCAGAATTTTTTTTAAATTCGTACAAAATTCACAAATTCCTACTTTTACCTATTCATACCAAATTTCATGATTATATAAGTCTATTAAGGCGTTTGGTTTTGCCATGATACCATATTTGCCCCATCTTGGTCCCATTATGCCTAATTGTACGAATTTCGAGAAATCCTGCATTAACCCCTGTCTATCGCAGAAAAATTCATGATTAAGTGCTAGCTAGTTAGTACTTCGCTTGAATATCATATCTGCAATTTCTTCCCACTAAACAATTTTTTTAATTGTAGCTTTAGGCGCTTGGTCTGGGCATTGATGATATTTCCCCATCAATGTGGTGATTTTTCCGTATCCGTTCGACTTTAATCTTTTTTACCGGTTTTATTTTCAATTTAATTTGTTGAATTGTTTTAGAAACTTTATCTAGAAAACTTCTTAAAATATTTGTACTTTCTATTTTCCTGTAAAAGCAAAGAAAACTTAAAACTTTTTCTACCAATTTTTCTTTGGCTCCATCTTCAGCAATTCGTCAAAGGTTTCCATTCAATACTTTCCTCTGAAAAATTCAAATCTTTTGCAAAAATATCATAACACAACATAGCTTTGTTGTATTTTAATTAAAACTGCATTTTATGTGCAATTTTCAGCTTGAGATAAGAGTTTAATTAAAATTGTTGTTTTTCCCCCGAAATTCTTCATCCTTTCCACAAACACAATACATCTTCCAATCACTCTGCTTCAGTGTTTCCAAAAATACGTACATTTGGAGATGTGATGATGACGGAGAAAGGGAGGTACATTCTGGGATGTGAAAGTGTATGTGTGTGTGTGAACAAAAGGAAAATTCGAACAGCCAACTGACAAATTCAAATGCATCTTTATCCATTCATACATGTCCAGGAATGTATCTAGTACGATGTATATATGTATTTTTCTATAGAGATATGTGCCGAAATGAAGGTCTTTGCCTTTTGTCCTTCTTTGTAAATGCCTGAACTTGTCTATGCTCAAGAGCTCATACAAATGTGGGGTGGAAGATTCAAAAAATTCTTAAATATATTTGCATTACAACAGTCCTGTCCAATAGATGTTCTATTAGAAGAAAGTAGCTACTAAAATAAAAAAAACATTTTACAATATTTACTTTAGATATTTTGACAGCTGTTTTAGTTCCAAAAAATAACAAAAACATGAATCCTTAAACATGACAAAATAGTAAATACATACACAGGAAATGTAATACATATGCATGAGAATATTAGGGAGTATAGCATTCGAATTTCTGTATTTTAGTTTTAAAAACAGATTTTAGAAATTTATAACATTTGAGGAATTATTACAGATTGAAAATAATTTGAAAATTGGCATAGCCTAAACTAATGGAATAAACATTTAATTTATTGCGATTTTCCAACCGAAAAAATGCCCCGTCTACGTAAAATATTAGAAAATATTTACTACTTATGTATGTCGAATTGATGTTGTCCCTCGAAATGAATTTAACATCAATTTTCAAGTTAGCATAATGTGGCAGTTTTCGAGAAAAATTCAAAGAAAATGTTGCACTTTTTCCAGAAACTAAATCACCATTAATTACAAATATATGTATATCACCCTAATGTTTACAAGTTGCAGTAATACTATCTATATTTTTTTATTTTAACATATGTTTAAACTTATCCAACAGAATTTGTCAGTTGTTGGGATGCATTTAATCTCTAACACATATTCATATAAACATTTTTATAGTTGTATTTTTATCCTCGTAGAAGTGCATGGTAGGGTGTGGGTAAAAATGTTGAGTGTTAAATAAAAATATTATTTTTATAAAGAAATATCATCGTAGTTAAGGATGAGGGAAGGATAGCCAATAAAATGCTAAGCAAAATAAAGAATGCCTTAACCCATTAAACAAACAGTTAATAGCCCGTCTCAATAATGTTTAAATAGCAGATTTTTTTAAAAATATAAGAAATCTATAAATCAAAAACAACCAGTAAGGAAAGGCAGAAAGTCGGGCGGTCCCGACTATATAATACCCTACACCTCCCTAACAATGCGATAAGGGTCATTGCGATAGTAATTTGGAATAATTGGTAATTGAGTAAGAACATATACATATATGTGGATATATCTAATTCTGAACTGAATTGAGAAAAATCTTACTGGAGAATTAGGTAATGATCGGAAGTAAAGTACAACTCCTATAGCACTTTGTAACCAAATCAGGCGGAACATATATATGGAGGTTATATATTAATCTGAATCGATTTTCCATGAATACTCATTCATGTCACATAGAAACCTCTTTCTTTCGAATTCCGTAATGATCGAATATGTAATACAGTCTCTACAGCGCTTAGATGTCAAATCGGGGCTAATATATATATGGGGGCTATATCTAAATCTGAACCGATTTTCTCCGAATTTGGCAGCATTCCTTCATGTAATAAGAAACCTCTTTCTGCCGAATTTCGCTCTGATCGGATATAAAATAAAGTTTCTACAGTGTTTACATGTCAAATCGTGTGAAACATATATAAGGGGCTATATCTAAATCTGAACAGATTTTCTTCGAATTTCGTTGTCCGTCTGTCTGTCTGTCTGTCTGTCTGTCTGTCTGTAGATGTATTCTTGTAATCAAAGTACAGGTCGCAATTACGGCCGGATCTCAACGAAACTTTGCACATATTGAATTTGGTAAAATCGGTTCAGATTTACATATAGCTCCCATATGTACCTCCGATTTGACGTGTAAGCGCTGTAGAAACTGTATTTTATATCAGATCAGTACGAAATATTGCAGAAAGAGTTCTACTATTAAATGAATGAGCACTGCCAAATTCGGAGAAAATTGGTTCAGATTTAGATATAGTCCCCATATATATGTTACACCCGATTTGACATGTTATCGCTGTAAAAATTGTATTTTACACCCGATCTGTTCCTAATTCGGCAGAGTTTTCTTATAACGCGAATGAATGGGGACATATCTAAATCTGAACCAATTTTCCCCGAATTTGGCAGTGTTCATTCATTTAATAGAAGAACTCTTTCTGCAAGATTTCGTACAGATCTGATGTAAAATACAGTTTCTACAGCGTTTACACGTCAAATCGGAGGTACATATGGGAGCATATGTAAATCTGAACCGATTTTACAAAATTCAATATGTGCAAAGTTTCGTTGAGATCCGGCCATAATTGCGACCTGTACTTTGATTACAAGAATACATCTACAGACAGACAGACGGACATAGCTAAATCGACTCAGAAAGTGATTACAAGTCGATCGGTATAATACATAAACAATGGGTCTATCTCTTCTCCTTTTGGGTGTTACAAATAAATGCACAAAGTCATAATACCCTGTACCACAGTGTTGTGTAGATATAACAAGAAAATATTAAGAAAATATTGTATCTATGGCTTAAATACGACTTTTTTGGAGCGACCTCTATAGGATAGCTATAACAAAATATGAAGCGATTCGTAAAATTTTTGTTGTGATGAATTCTTGTCAAAATGTAATACAAACTACAAAAGTTTCTGCTAAATTCCATTAAAAATGTGGTGTCTATGGCTCGAAACCCTATAGAGGCCCATTTGCAATCCGTGATTACAACAGACGGACGGACGGACAGACGGGCATGCCTAAATCGTCTTAGAATTTTACTTTGATTAAGAATATATATACTTTATGGGGTCTCTGATCAATATTTAGAGGTGTTACAAACGGAGTGACAAAATGAATTAACCCCCCATTATATGGTTGAGCGTATAAAAAAAAAACAAAAACGTGGATTTTTATAAATAAAACCAGTAAGGAAAAGCAGAAAGTCGGGCGGGGCGACTATATAATACCATACCAATACCCTAACAATATATGGATATATCTAATTCTGAACCGATAATCGCTAAATTAAGCAATATTCGTTTCTAAATTGAAAAACATCTTTCTGGAGAATTTTTTAATGATCGGAAGTAAAGTACAACTTCTATAGCGCTTTGTAACCAAATCAGGAGGAACATATATATGGAGGTTATATATTAATCTGACTCGATTTTCCCTGAATACTCATTCATGTAAAATAGAAACCTCTTTCTGTCGAATTTCATACTGATCGGATATAAAACACAGTCTCTACAGCGCTTAGGTGTCAAATCGGGCCTAACATATACGATATATGGGGCTATATCTAAATCTGAACCGATTTTCTCCGAATTTGTCAGTTTTCCTTCATGTAATAAGGAACCTCTTTCTGCCGAATTTCGTACTGATCGGATTTAAAATACAGTTTCTACAGCGCTTACATGTCAAATCGGGGGTAACATATATATGGGGGCTATATCTAAATCTAAACCGGTTTTAACCAAATTCAATAGCGATCGTCCTTGGGCCAAAAAAATATATGTGTAAAGTTCGTCGAGATCGGACCATAATTGCGACCTGTACTTTGACTACAAAAATACATGCACAGACAGACGGACATAGCTAAATTAACTCAGAAAGTGATTCTAAGTCGATCGGTATAATAAACGATGGGTCTATTTCTTCTATTTTTGGGTGTTACAAACATATGCACAAAGTTATAATACCCTGTACCACAGTGGTGTAGGGTATAACCAGTAAGGAAAGGCAGAAAGTCGGGCGGGGCCGACTATATAATACCCTACACCTCCCTAACAATGCGATAAGGGTCATTGCTATAATAATTTGGAATAATTGGTAAATGGGTAGAAACGTATTATCTAATTCTGAAACGATAATCGCTAAATTAAGCAATATTCGTTCCTAAAGTGAGAAACATCTTTCTGGAAAATTTTAATGATCGGAAGTAAAATACAACTTCTATAGCGGTTTGATACCAAATCTGGAGGAACATATATATGGAGCTTTAATATAAATCTGAACCGATCTTCCCTGAATACTTACTCATGTAAAAAGACCTCCTTCTGTCGAATTTCGTACTGATCGGATATAAAATACAGTCTCTACAGCGCTTAGATGTCAAATCGGGGGTAACATATATATGGGATCTATATCTAAATCTGAACCGATTTTCTCCAAATTTGGCAGTATTCCTTCATGTAATAAGAAACCTCTTTCTGCCGAATTTCGCACTGATCGGATATAAAATACAGTTTTTACAGCGCTTACAGGTCAAATCGGGGGTAACATATATATGGGGGCTATATCTAAATCTGAACCCGTTTTCTCCGAATTTAGCAGTATTCCTTCATGTAATAAGAAACCTCTCTTTGACGAATTTCGCACTGATCGGATATAAAATAAAGTTTTTACAGCGCTTACATGTCAAATTGGGGCTAACATATATATGGGGGCTATATCTAAATCTGAACCGATTTTAACCAAATTCAATAGGGATCGTCCTTGAGCCAAAAAAATATATGTGTAAAGTTTCGTCGAGATCGGACCATAATTGCGACCTGTACTTTGATTACAAGAATACATGCACAGACAGACAGACGGACATAGCTAAATCAACTCAGAAAGTGATTCTAAGTCGATCGGTATAATAGACGATGGGTCTTTTTCTTCTACTTTTGGGTGTTACAAACAAATGCACAAAGTTATAATACCCTGTACCACAGTATGGTGTAGGGTATAAAAAAGAAAATTTTTGGATTCTTATAAATCAAAAAAATAAAATTTTTATAAATTAAAAAAAAATAATAAAAGCGTGGATTTTTATAAATTAAAAAAAATAAAAGCGTGGATTTTTATAAATTAAAAAATACTAAAAGCGTGGATTTTTATAAATTAAAAAATACTAAAAGCGTGGATTTTTATAAATTAAAAAAAATAAAAGCTTGGATTTTTATAAATTAAAAAAAAATTAAATCACGAAAAAACACGAATTTGAATTTGCGCATATATGGTTGGATTGTTTGTTTGGCTTGAGGTCCGTTGGTAAATAAATAGCCAATACTTTTATTTAGTTTTTATTTTTTATTTATTTGCCAATATTTCGGCCAACTTCGTTGGTCATCATCAGGGTTATATTTAATATTACTGTAACAAAGAATGATCCCTCACCGTGTGAGCTTTCGTTAGTTACTCATATCGGAAATACATATATGTATGTATATGGGAGCTGTATGTAAATCTGAACCGGTTTTAACCAAATAGGGTTTTGAATTCTTATTTTTAACAATTTAAAAATATTTCAAATCTTTGAATATTTACACTAATATTTTTTAAGAGATTTAAAAATGTATATAAATCAATAATTTGTTTTAAAATAAACTTTATTAAGTTTTCAAAGATTTTTAGTTAAATTTTCAAGCATTAAAAAAATGTTTATAATTTTTTATGAAATCAGTGAAAAAATTTAAATCGTGGATTTTATAACTTTATGATTTCTAGGCATTAAACAAGGTACAATTAAATTGTTAAGGATATCTTTAAACGTTTAAGCTTTTAGTGGTTTCTGTAAATATTTCAAGAAAGCGTAAATAATTGGATTTTTAATTAATGTTTATACTCTCTAGCACTTTAAGAAATAGTTTTATCCTCTAGCAGCGCTTCAAATCTTAAATTATTTAAAAAAGCTTTAATTTGTTAGATATCTAAAAATTTATAAAACTTAAAATCTTGTACAATATAAATCAGTATTTTTTTTTTTTTGAATTTCAGAAAACTTTAAATCAGTGTTTTGTATTCGAATTTCATAAAGCTTTAAATCATAGATTTTAAAGACTTTGGAAGACTATCCTATCCTATAAATAAGAGATTTTTGTATTAATTTAAAAAAAGCTTCAAAGCATGGATTTTTATTATTAATTCAAAAATCATTATTTTTTCAATGCTGAAGCCTTAAAAAAGCTTTTCTGGAGTCATAGGTTCTTTGCAAAATTTGTCATAAATGATACCTTCCCCAGAATTATGTCCTGCACATTGACTGTGGAAATCTTCTCTTCATTTCCCTACAAAATTTCTAATATTTATGTTTGCTAAAAATGTTTGTGCATTTTAATCTCTATGAAAAGTTGCGAAAGCCTCCCCACTTCATCCTTGTCAGGGGACAGACCGGCTTAAATGTTATTTCAACACTTCTGAGAAAATGTTATTTAAGACAAAACTGCAGTTGATTCTCTAGTATGCCGTCAACTTTTTTTTAGGGTGAAGAGAGGAATAAGGAGAGATGATTTCATACATTTTAATCTGTTTAACAAGGTACACCTACTGACAATGAGACCCTTACGCAGGCTTCTGAGGGAAAGGAAACTCTCATGGACATGGACATAGACATAGATGCAATCGGCTTTTATTCAAAGAATAATATAAGAGTGTGCCGAGCATATACCATACCAGTTCAACAAAAGGGTAGAAAATCAAAATGAAAAAAATTCTGTAGATGCCATAAACAGCTTCCGTTAATATTATTGGCATTTAAAAAATATGTGAAAAATTATAATATTATAATATATCTTCTTAATTGTATTTTCTCCCAATGACATATTTCCGTTAATATAAATTTATTGAAATTAATGTTTACGGGAACAATTTTTGGCCTCTAGTGAATTTTTTTCATTTGGAGTTGTTACACTTTTGTTGAACAGATGCGATATCTCTATTCTAAGAATAGCTTTTAGCAAAGACGAGAAGAAGATATGTTTGTAATAATTTTATTTCTATGGGGTTTTCTTCAAAGTTATAAACAATGAGAAGAAGTGGAGTTTCTTACAAATATTGTATTTATCTGTGTTTTTTTAAGATTTATCCAAAATGTGTTTCGATTTGAAATCTATATTATATTCTGATAACTATTGATTAACAATTGCTTTTACAAAGTATTTTTAATATTTTTATTGAATCCTTTTTATACCCTCACTTTAGTGTGACGAGGGTATATATCATTTGCTACGGAAAAAAGTGTAACACGTCGAAGGAGTGACCTAAGACCCCAAGTATGTTCGGAGGAAATCCGTTTTGGGTCATTTTAAGTCGAATGAGCAATGTCCGTCCGTCTGTCTGTCTGTCTGTCTGTCTGTCTGTCTGTCTGTCTGTCTGTCTGTCTGTCTGTCTGTCTGTCTGTGTGTCTGCTGGCTGGTGCGCACGATAACTCTCGAAAGGAGTAACCGATTGACCTCAAATTTGGTATGTGGTAATATTTTTTTCTATCTCCGGCTAAGTTCGAAGATGGGCCATATTGGTTCACTCCTTCTAGTACCTCCCCCACAAAGGGTTAAAATGTTGTGAAATATTGATTCTTTAATAACTGCTATACTACTTATTCGAATCTTTTAAAATTCCACACATGGTATTAGCTTATTAGTCGCTATCAACTCGAGAAAAATGGGTGAAGTCGCCACGTCCCTTTTGGTACCTCCCACACAAATGCACCATTTTGCACCAAAAGTTAACAGCTTATAACATTAATAACAGTGTATAAAAATACTTGAAATTTTGTACAGTATTATGCTTGTATATTGCCTACAGTCCAGGGAAAAATGGGTGTTGTTGTCACGCCCCTTTTGGTACCTCCCACACAAAGGTACCTTTTTGCACCAAAAGTTAACAGCCTATAACATTAAAACCAGTGTATAAAAATACTTGAAATTTTGTACAGTGTAATGTTTTTATAGTGTATATAGCCCTGTGAAAAATGGGCGTTATTGCCACCCCCCTCTTTGTACCTCCCACACAAAATGCCCAAATCATACCACAATTTAATGTCTCATAACGTTTATACCAGTGCACATAAATGCTTATAAGTCGGCACAGTGCAATGAATTTAAAGTATCTAATGTTCAGGAAAAAAAGGTGTATTTGATAAACCCCTTCTGGTACCTCCCACACAAATTGACAGAATAATTCGAGTAATATTCAATATTACATTACTCACAAAGTGAGGGTATACCTTAGTCGGTTTACCCGACTGAAACTTTCTTACTTGTTATTCATTAAAAAACTATTGATTAGAATGTTGAACTCTTTTCTGCTCAACCAAATATATCCTTTATACTGGTGAAAAAGCTTACATATTTTTTCGGTTATAAAAATGTTTACTTTCCCCTTTTGGTTTCACTAGAATTCCATGTTAGGATGTAAGACTTTAATGATCATCATATCCATCTTCTAACTAACATTCACATGTATCTTTAGTATGCATCAGGATACGAGACAGAGCGAGAGAGTGAGTGCGTCTATGTGTATATAAGTGCGTGTAGTTTCTAACGTATCCTGATGCCTTATCCTTGTGTGCATTAGTTGATAATCCCTTTGAATAACAATTTTAAGGTTATAAAATTCAATTAAGCTCACATTATGTCTCATTGCATCAAACTTCAGCAGAACATTATCATCAAAGGATGCTCTGTTAACTCTTTGTTGCAACACAATCCTTAAAGTATGTCTGTGTGTGTGTGTTTGTGACTTGCTACAATAACAATGATATTAAAATTAAAATCTCAAATAAATTTATTTTTGTACTTACACTTGGAAAGTATCTTTCCTTTCCCTACTCTCTCTCGGTATTTGTGTTGCCAAAAAAACAAGCAGCCCATGCATCCTCTTTAAGACTTTACACTCGCCATTAGGCTAAAAGGACACCATGAAAGGATAGATATTACTGTATTTGAAGAGGAATGAATGTACCAGAAAGTATACGAAATAATATCCTTCTTGGTATTGCAAAAGGATATGTGGATATGAAACAATTCATGGGGAATCAAACTGATGAATATTCCATTTTTAATTCTTTACTTTATAGATGCCTCAAAGTTCAACCGATCGAGTTACAATTTAACTATATACGTTTAATTCTATCTACAACAGTCTTGATAGGTTCATGGTATAGCCCTAATCCAAAGGTCCCACCCGAATTGAATTCTTGAGATCTTAATAAAAACAAAAACCAACCGATTTTGATAAAATTTGTGAATTTGCATTTTAATTTACTCAAAGGAGTAATTGACCTCATTGGTTCAATTTTTCTATAGCCGCTATACAGTGGTACCACTACCACTGTGAACTATATGTTTACATCTTGAAATTTGATATTAAACGAACACAAAGAAATGGCCATAATGCGTTGATGTTTTTTTATACAGCCCCCATCAAAGATCCCAGTCGACTTGACCTCTTGATGCCTATGAACAAAGAATACCAGCTTACATTTTTTTATATATTTAAATCAATCCATTTCAACAAATTAGTTTAACATTATTTATGACTCATCATTTAAAAATTTTAATTACAAAGTTCGCTATAATAACAATAATTTATTTGATTGTAAAAATACGTACAATATAGTTATAGATGAATCTATAATTACACACCAGACAAAGAAGTTTTTGTTGCATAATGCATCCAGTGTCTCCCCTTATTTGCCATGGAATGCCCCATTTGTCAAAAGAAGTGTGATGGTTTAGTAGTTTATTTGTCTATTCATGGATAGTGCATTGATGCCTCTTAGGTGTGTGTGTGTGAGTGTAATTTTGTCTTTGGTCTGTGCATGTAGGCACGTATGTATGTCTGCAGGAGAGTGTGTTTGTTTCTTGAGCTGCTTTAGCAGTTTATCCAAAGGATTTGACTAATATTTACATACTTCCTTATTTTATTATAGTGACCACACTTGAAAACTGCTAGCTGAGGTTATTCTTTCCAAAGAATATTCTTTGTCAAAAGTAGAAAATATGACAGAAGTGCCAATTTTTTTTTGTAGAGTATAACTTCAAATGGCCATAACTTTTGTTTCAGAGGGTATATCTAATGCCAATATTTTCTTATCAAAAAGAAAATTTTGTTGTCTATCCAGAAAAGATAATGTGAAAGAAATCGGCATATATTAAGGTAAGGATCTGGAAATATTAAAAAAATATCAAATGCAGCCGGAAACTTTATAAATTCATAAAATATATAAAAATTAATAAATTTCATTTTGTTTTTATTTTTTACGTCTTGACACCAGAAATCGCAGCTAAATATAACATTATTATATTTGTAAAGGAGAATCCCACAATTCCCAAAATAAATTGGAAAATTTCCAAAAAGCAGTATTTTTCCTTTTCCCGGACTAATTTGTCACTAGGATATTCTCTAGCCTTACCACCATTTTTGGTCTATTATTTATAGCTATTTCACGGGTGCTACCCCGATCAGGGCCAGCGAGTTCTAGCTGTGGTTATTCGGTCAAAAACGAGCTCTAAGAGGCATAGCTTCTTCCAAACGAATAAGAATTATTCCCCAATTCTGTTATTTCAACTCGAAAAAACCAACAAAGTCGGAATCAAAATTAATTTTTCAGTTTAAGGTGTAACGCATTACTACATTCAAAAATAGTAATGATTTTCATATTCTAGCTTTGCGATTGTCGTAAATGTGACCGTTTTTAAATTTTGGTAAAAAAAATGTGTTATTTGGGGAAGCTTGGCGACGCTATTAGAAAAAATTGTTGATCCATTCTTTTTTAAAAATATTCTCCAAGAAGTTTCCTTTAAGACGAACATATTTGTATTCATAATTCCTTTCTATTTATAATTCCCTCTATATCTGCAAAATACTATATATGGGCAAAAGTCAAAATTTTTTAATTTTCGAGTAATATTTTTTTCGAAAAAAATTTTGCGAGCACTCCGGCCGCGTTTGTAGTAGAAAGAGATAAAAATGTAAGCGTGTAAAAATCGTTTTTGTGAATTAATTTCATTAATTGGCGCGAAAGTCACGGCGGTTTCAACTTGACATTTTAAAAAATTCTATAAAATGCAATTTTTAACGGAATTAAGAATACTAAACTTACAATCGTAGACTATTCCTATTTCTATCAGCATATGTCAAAATATTCGCAGTGCCTTCATTATTTGAAAAAATAAAACATTTTTTAATTGCAATTTTATATATATTATAACAAATCCCGCGATATATATAAATCAGAAAAATGTATGAAAAATATTCGCGAATAAATGAGAGAACTAGCTATGATCTTCAGGAAGAATGGAGGTAATATCTCTGTTGGTTAACAAGTTATATTTGTTTTAAAATACGAAGTCCATATAATTTATGTTTTGTTTCAATTCAAATTTCTCTACAAAATTCCTATGTATGGGATGGGAGTTGAATGTTAAGATTTTTTGATGAACCTCTTTCGTAAGATTATATACACTGATAGAAAAACCGTGCGTCACCATGACGAATCAGTTTCGTCAATATATCTTCGTACTGGTGACTCGTCAATAGAACGAACACGATCATCAACCCATGGTTTTGGTGATTTCAAAATTCGTCGAGGGAACGATAAGGTTTGATTCCCACGACGAAAAGATTTATTTGAACATTCCGCTGAAAATATGGTAAAATGAAGCAATCAATTCATATTTTGTGCTTAATTGTATGTACTGTCCTATATGCGTTCTGATTACCTTAGTTAAGTAATTTGTTGTGAAAGTTTAATTAAAAAAATCAAATAATGGTGATGAATGGGATTCGTCGTGATGATGAATGGGATTAGTCGTGGTGATGATTCGAATTCATCGTGGTGATGAATGATATTCGTCGTGGTGATGAATGATATTCGTCGTGGTGATGAATGGGAGTCTGTTGGCAAATACATTACTTAATGAGATTATTTTTGATTTTAAATATCAGAAGTAACGACTACTTCTTGTTCGTTTGCTTTAACAATTTCCTGATAAGAACTGCGTTTCGAGCCGAATAATCAGAACTGAACCTGGCGAAGCAGTCAAGTAATTTTTTTCCATACTGTTTTTAATGGTCTAAAACCAAAAGAATATTTATTGACATTTTTAAAATTTAAATAGTCGGGGGCATGAATTCTTCGTGGTGATGAATGGGATTCGTCGTGGTGATGAATGGTGTTCGTCGTGATGATGAATGGGATTCGTCGTGGATATGAATGGAGTTCGTCGTGGTGATGAATGGGATTCGTCGTGATGATGGATGGTATTCGTCGTGGTGATGAATGGGATTCGTCGTGGAAATTAACTCAATTCATTGAGGGATTCGTGGTGGTAATGAACTCGATTCATTGTAGGAATGCAATGTGATCATCCTGAGGACGAAAGTTTTTGGAAACAGAGATTCGTCATGGTGACGAACAAATTCATCAAGAGGATTATTCCGTACGTTAGCTGACTTTTGACGAAAAATAATCGTGATGATGTACAAATTCGTCGTCATGACAAAGCTTTTTCTGTCAGTATAATAGTACTCTTATTTGTTATAGCCTTTAATAATAAATTAAAAGGCTTCTTATAAAAAGAATGTGAATTCGCGAATTTTTTTAGTGATATTATTACACTAAGACATTTTATTATGAATATTCTTATGAATTTAGCGGATTGTAAAGTCGGCAATGACATACAGTAATTATGTGCTCATCCGGGCTAACTCATATTGTATGAATTCGCTGAAAACCATAATAAATCTTAAGAGGGAAACTAATAATGAATGGTTTTATTTTGAGGCTATGTAAATTTTACAAAGTGCATAATTTGAACAATCATCAAAATATAATGACGCGCCACTGTTTTCGGAATAGACCGTTTAAAATCCTTTTAATTTATATGAATTTCCGCTATATCTGTACCAGGAACTAGGTGTGCCTTGACTTTTATCGCTGAGACAAAAGTGTCTAGTTCTTCGCGTACTTCAAATCTTCAAATACGTATCCATGGTTGTTAAGTACACCACAGCAGTACACCAAAAGAAGATAGAAATGAATTTAACAACTTTATCCGCCAAATAACTTTTTTTTTTTAAAAATATCGTGATTCATTATTTTGTTACGCGCCCCTGATTTTAGGATTCGCAACGTAAAAAACCTTCTGGGACAATAAATTCTGCTCAATCTATGTATAATTTTCGATGTGCCCCGCGAAATGCACTATCAAAAAGAATTAGCGCAAGTTTAACTAAGGTTTGGAGACCTCTGCCCAATATATACGAGTATCGATTTGACATGTAAGCGCTGTAAAAACTTTATTTTATATCTCATCTGTATGAAATTCGGTAGAAAGATGTTTCTTATTATATGAATGAACACTGTTAAATTTGGAAAATATCGGTTCAGATTTAGATATAGCCCCCATATATACGTTACACCCGATTTGACATGTTAGCGCTGTAAAAATGTTATTTTATATCCGATCAGTGCGAAATTCGGCAGAAAGAGGTTTCTTATTACATGAAGGAATACTGCCAAATTCGGAGAAAAATCGGTTCAGATTTAGATATAGCCCCCATATATATGTTACCCCCGATTTGACATGTAAGCGCTGTAGAAACTGTACTTTATATTCGATAAGTGCGAAATTCGGCAGAAAGAGCTTTGAAGGAATGAAAGAATACTGATAAATTCGGAGAAAATCGGTTGCGATTTAGATATAGCCCCCATATATATGTGTTACAACCGATTTGACATGTAAGCGCTGTAGAAACTGTATTTTATATCCGATCATTCTATCAAATGCTGGCCGCGGCTACGTCTCACATGGTCCATCCGTTGAGTCCAAGTGAAAATCTTGCGAAAAGACTTTTACAGAAGTTTTGCTAACGAAAAGGAGGAGGAGGCATCAATATAACGGCTCCTGTGCCTGTGCCCCGCTCTCACTAGAAGGCGGGATGCAACTTTAGGCTCTCATTTCTTTGGGGAGTTAAGCTAACTTGGCTGATGTTAAAATCCACCATGCTTTGAGCATTTTAAAGCAATAAAATTGTTTCAACGGAAGGCGCAAGCGAAAACTTATATTTCTTTTTACTTCCCTGTAGTATTACAATGGATTACATAGTCTAAGAGAGCCTGGAATACGGGCTGCAATTCTTAACCTAACATCACCTGGATAGGTTACTTTTTGTCGATTATTTTGGGCTGGAGGGATCATTTGGTCTGTAATTCTTTCAAAATTACTTTCGTGAGTTCGTTACCCTCATCTACAAACACTGCTCTTAAAGAGATAGCTGAACAGTTGAAAGTGCTTTGGATGCCGGGCCACATTTGTATACATAGGAGCTGTGAAGCCTACAAGTCTAGGAACTACCTTAACTGTTCCTGGGGAAATGCAGTATCGGGATATGTTCGCCGACCTGCATTTTGGAAGAAAATGACAGATGGTCACTAGTTAGGAACTGCACCAGTTTGATGTAGCCCTATTTAAACTCCAAAGGCACCAACGTCCTTCTGTTTTAATCTGGACTGGACGTCTAACTTATCGTATCTGTCGTGAGACACAACTGCCTTATTAGACGGCACGCAGAGAGACTAAAGGGCTCGCGAACTGAACTTTGTAGAAGTCGCGGTGACGAAGAGGACAAGAAACAGCTTCTGTGTCTGTGTCCAACTCTCTCTAGAAGGCGGCAGGCTACTCTTGGCACTTATGATATTCGGGGCAGTTAGCATACTTGGCTGATGTTAACATTCGCCAACTCTTCAGCTTTTTTATACCCTACACCACACTGTGGTACAGGGTATTATAAGTTTGTTTCACGGCAGATGTTTGTAACACCTGAAAATAACACAGCTAGACCCACCTTAAAGTATACCGATCGACTCAGAATCACTAGCTGAGTCGATTTAACGATGTCTGTCCGTCCGTCCGTCCGTCTGTCCATGTAAAGTTGGACGTCGACTACAGGTCGCAATTTCACCCCGATCGTTCCGAAATTTTGCAGTTTAGAGTATTTCGCGGCACGGTAGAGTTTCTTGATCCATGAACCAACACTACCGAATTTGAAGAAAATCGGTTAAGATTTAGCTATAGCTCCCATATATATGTTTCGTCCGATTTGGCCATTTAGTCCTATAAAAGCTGTATTTTACATCCAATCGTTTTGAAATTTATAATGGTAGAGTTTCTTGATCCATGAACCAACATTGCCGAATTTGAAGAAAATCGGATAAGATTTAGCTATAGCTCACATATATATGTTTCGTCCGATTTTGCTCTTTAGATCCAATCGTTTTTATACCCTACACCACACTGTGGTACAGGGTATTATTTAAGTATAAAATGTCCCAAAAGTAAATTTATGTAAACAATTTATACATGAATTACAAAATTTATATATCAGAGTTATTCAATATTACGAGAGTGGTGTAGGGTATTATATAGTCGGCACCGCCCGACTTTAGCCTTTCCTTACTGGTTAAAACAATAAAATTGTTTTAACGGGAGGGACTAGGAACAATTTTTTTTTTGGTACTTCCCTGGGGCATTGCAATAGATTCCATAGTATGGTCATAGCCTGAAATACGGGCTGCCACTGTTTTTTTCAACCGAAAGTGTAGTTAATTTTGATACCATGAAATAACTTCCAAATGAAATAAGTCCCAAAAAAATTAAATAAGTCCCAACAAATGTCCAAGTAAATGGGGACTTATTTCATATTTTTGGTTGGGAGTTATTTCATTCCGGCTAGGCGGACCAAAGGTGTTTTGTGTGGGAGGCCTTCGTTCGGTTTCAAGATTTTTTCCTCTGGAGTATGTCCAAAGACGGCTACGCGGACTAAAGATTTTTTCCTCTTGGATATGTCCAAAGATGGATACGCGCACCACAATCTTTTTATTGTGGCCATCGATTGTAATCTTTTCGATTTTCTCGTTTGGTGTATGTCCAAAGGCAGCTATGAGGCCCAATGGTTCTGAGCATTTCTTTGCCACGTAAAGAAACATTGATCCGTGTAGCCGTCGTTGTACATACTGCAGAGGAGAAAATCTTTATCCCGACCTCAGAGAAGGAAAGTTTTAATCTCGGTCGAAAAACGGCCACTCCAGAGAATTGGTGGTTTGTTAATCCATCGTTGTTGGGACTTAATTCATTGGGAGTTATTTTACTTTTTTGAGTTCAGTCTGAAATAACTTACTAATATTGGGACTTATTTCATTTGAACTTGGCGAGTTATTTTACTTTTTAAAATGGGATTTATCCCATTTTTGTTGGGATTTACTCGTATTTCATTGGGACTTATTTCATTTTAGAGTTATTTCACGGTACCATTAATTTTAATGAATGAATCCGCAGTAAACAATGTTAAAATTATATTCCAAACAAGTTCCATTCGTCTTCAACATCGATCAAAATTTATTGTGGTCAGCGCTGTGTCGTGCGATGGAGGCAGATTAACATGTGAAATATAATCAGAATTTTTTGTTTATTATCATACCCACCTCGTGGCAATAATTATTTACCTTCATCTTCCATTTATTCTTCCCTAAAAATTTCGTTACTTTCTACTGCCGCAAAAGGAGTAGCTTTAAAGATTCTGCTTTAAACCGAGTATATGTATGTGACTATGTGAATCCTGCACTCTTGCAAAGCATAGATACTTATGTCCTCAATTTCATTTTAACACATTTGCCTTTCTTCGTCGTCATCAACATCATCATCTTCTTCTGCAATCTGATAGCACTCCCATGCCATCGATGCTTGTGTTTGGCACTTCCAGTGGGCATATCTTTCGTAGATGTGTCCGTCCGTCTCCCGACAACATTCTCTCAACATCTTGGGATGCAGCCTTTTTGTCGGTTTGTTGTCAATATGAATTTGCTTTAAGCATTTTTGCAGAATGTTTACTTAAAGTTTTTGTTTGTTCTTCTATTTGTGGTTTAGGGTTTTTATTCATGTTGCAGTTCTTCCTGCAGATATTGGTTTCCATAAACGGGAGAATGTCGGAACGGACGGACGGACGGACAGGCATGACATACATGATGTTCGGTCGGTAGGGGTGAGTGTTCTCTTAGTATGCCCTTATTTTCGTTCATTTTTATCGTTTAATTTGCATATGTTGATAGAAGAATAAATTTTTGGGCAGAAAAAAACTTTTTTTCCTTTTATAAGTTTAAAGTGTTAAGTAGAGATTAGGAAAGGATTTATGGGGAAGAACAATGGGAAAAGTATTTACCAAATGAAGATTATAGCAATATATTGTGAGGTAAAGTTGCATGGGGAAATAATTATTGTTGGCAAATCTATTTACCAATAATATTATGTAACTAAAGGACCATTTTCCATTTGTTAAAATTGTATTCCATAGGTTTTAACATATCTGAAAAAGAAGTAAGTTTTATATACCAGCCACCATCAATTGCATTCCTCAAAATATTTAATAACATAAATTGAAAATGTTGTAAAATATTTAACTAACGGAAGATATTTGTCTTGGATCGAAACGAGATCCAATATAAACACATTTACTAGTGAATGGATTTGGACAAAATAATTGTGTGAAAATGTTTTGTCTTTTGTGACTTTTTTTCAAAATTCAATTTTCATGGAATTTACTTTAGTATTTGTACTATATGAAGTATAAGCCCGATAGAGCCGAGATATGCGTTAAATTTAAGTAAATTATGAGAGCAAATACAAAGAAAGTCACCAAATTACAAGGAAAAAATATTTAATGTGTTTTCAACTGTATTTTGTTTGTTGATTTTTATACCCTACACCACACTGTGGTACAGGGTATTATAAGTTTGTTTCACGGCAGATGTTTGTAACACCTGAAAATAACACAGCTAGACCTACCTTAAAGTATACCGATCGACTCAGAATCACTAGCTGAGTCGATTTAACGATGTCCGTCCGTCCGTTTGTCCATGTAAAGTTGTTCGTCGACTACAGGTCGCAATTTCACTCCGATCGTTCTGAAATTTTGCAGTTTAAAGTATTTCGCGGCTGTTAAGATCGCTACTGAATTTGGTTGAAATCGGTTCAGATTTAGATATAGCTCCCATATATATCTTTCGTCCGATTTGGCCCTTTAGTCCTATAGAAGCTGTATTTTACATCCGATCGTTTTGAAATTTAGAATGGTAGAGTTTCTTGATCCATGAACCAACATTGCCAAATTTGAAGGAAATCGGTTAAGATTTAGCTATAGCTCCCATATATATGTTTCGTCCGATTTGGCCCTTTAGTCCTATAGAAGCTGTATTTTACATCCGATCGTTTTGAAATTTAGAATGGTAGAGTTTCTTGATCCATGAACCAACATTGCGGAATTTGAAGAAAATCGGTTAAGATTTAGCTATAGCTCCCATATATATGTTTCGTGCGATTTTGCTCTTTAGTCCTGTAGAAGCTGTATTTTACATCCAATCATTTTGAAATTTAGAATGGTAGAGTTTCTTGATCCATGAACCAACACTACCGAATTTGAAGAAAATCGGTTAAGATTTAGCTCTAGCTCCCATATATATGTTTCGTCCGATTTGGCCATATAGTACTATAAAAGCTGTATTTTACATCCGATCGTTTTGAAATTTAGAATGGTAGAGTTTCTTGATCCATGAACCAACATTGCCGAATTTGAAGGAAATCGGTTAAGATTTAGATATAGCTCTCATATATATGTTTCGTCCGATTTTGCCCTTTAGTCCTATAAAAGCTGTATTTTACATCCAATCGTTTTGAAATTTAGAATGGTAGAGTTTCTTGATCCATGAACCAACACTATTGACTTTGAAGAAAATCGGTTAAGATTTAGCTATAGCTCCCATATATATGTTTCGTCCGATTTGGCCCTTTAGTCCTATAGAAGCTGTATTTTACATCCGATCGTTTTGAAATTTAGAATGGTAGAGTTTCTTTATTCATGAACCAACATTGCCGAATTTGAAGAAAATCGGTAAAGATTTAGCTTTAGCTCCCATATATATGTTTCATCCGATTTGGCTCTTTAGATCCAATCGTTTTTATACCCTATACCACACTGTGGTACAGGGTATTATTTAAGTATAAAATGTCCCAAAAGTAAATTTATGTAAACAATTTATACATGAATTACAAAATGTATATATCAGAGTTATTCAATATTACGAGAGTGGTGTAGGGTATTATATAGTCGGCACCGCCCGACTTTAGCCTTTCCTTACTGGTTTTCAAATATTTTTTCTTTGTAATTTGTTGAAGATTTTCAGTTATTATAATGTAACTTATGAACCAAAGTCGACCCCAAACCAAAATTAACACCATCGGTAGAGGACATAGCTCTGAGATATGGCAATTTCTGTTTTTATTTCCGCGAAAAATTATCGAACTAAATTGTCTAAGATGAAATTAATATATCTTATGAAAAGTGCACGGAAAATACTTTAAGAAACAATATTTTATATTTTAAATGTCGTATGTTTTGCAGCATTAAAATTAATTACACTACAATGAATTTTCAAAAACAAAGAAAGACAACAAATTCGGTCTTTCTATGAGAATTTTTGTGCTAAATTTTGTGAAAATTAAAAGGGGTGATTTTTTGAGATGGTCGAACTGCTTTGGAATTACCCTACACATTTTTTATGGATACGTTTTTTTTAAATACCCCTTTTCGTCGATTATACCTTTATTATTTCGAATATAATGTTGATATGTCCGATCTTATTAGCGTCAGCAACAGGTGATTTAAAACAAGTAACAGCGTTAAGTTCGACCATGCCGAATCTTATATACCCACCACTATGGATTGCATTCAATTTTATTACTGGCAAAATCTTTGGATATGGATCAAATCATGAAACGATCCTTTTTGTTTAAGTAAATTATTAAAAAAACGAACGCTGCAATTTTTAGCCAAATGTTAGGCCGCAAATTCGTTAGCCAAATTCTTCACCTGAAAAATGTGGAATTTATGGCTTAAAATAGCATTTTTGAGAGCTACATCTACACGGGACTATAACAAAATACAATTTATTAGAATACAAGCTGCAAAGTTTCAGCTAAATTTCATAGAAAATGTGGTTTTTATGGCTTAAATAAGCCTTTTTGGGAGCGACATCTATAGGTGGACTATACAAAATATGAACTGATTTAAAATAAGTTTACTGCGATGAATTCTTGTCTTAATTAAATACAAACTGCAAAGATTCATTTAAAATGCTTCGAAAATGTGGTATTTGTGGCTTAAATTCGTATATATTGGGGTGACATCTATAGGGTGACTATAACAAAATATGAACCGATTTGTAAAATTATTGCTGTGATGAATTCTTGTCAAAATAGAATACAAACTTCAGAGTTTCTGCTAAATTGCTTTATAAATGTGGTATCTATGGCTCAAAACCCGTATTTTGGAGCGAAATCTATAGGGGAGCTATATCAAAAAATTGACCTCCACCATAGGATGGGGTTAAATTCATTTTGTCACTCCGTTTGTAACACCTCTAAATATTGATCTGAGACCCCATAAAGTATATATATTCTTAATCGTCGTAAAATTCTAAGACGATTTAGCCATGTCCGTCTGTCCGTCCGTAGGTCCGTCTGTTGTAATCACGCTACAGTCCGTAATAATAGAGCTAGGTTGATCAAATTTGGTATAAATATTTCTTATAGTTGCAGGTTGTTTGGGATTGCAAATGGGCCATATCGGTCAATGGTTTGATATAGCCCCCATATATAGCATCTAACTGTTCTCATCTACTATATTTTTTTTTTGTGTGTTTTCAGTGTTATTTTCTTTAGTTTTGAGTTATTTTGTGAGGTCGCATGCTATCCATGGTGGAGGTATATAAGATTCGGCATGGCCGAACTTAACGCTTTTACTTGTTCTAATTTAGCTCTTATTTTCGCGATATTTGGTGGCTATTTTGAAGTGGAAGGCTTCAGAATACAAGCTTCACGTCCAGGAACGAAATAAAGGGAATACTTAAATTTTTTTTCTGAAAACAGTAGTCCCCTATACTCGCCCTCATACCCCTAAAAAATTGCAATGAATTCTTATTATATGCCAGAATCTTACATATCGTCGATATTTTAAGTTGGCATCTTTGAGAAATATATTCCTTGCGAAAAAAATACCAACAACGTTTTAATTACAAATAAACCGATTTCGAGTTATTACATACCTGGGTTATTTTTCTACTCAAAGCTGTAAATATTTATTGATATTAGTTTTTGATTTAAATTTTTGCAAATCAATTTTTGGTTAGTGTCTATGGAAAATACAAAACTAACCAACAAAACCTGTTATGAAACTTGTTAATTTTTCAATTTTTCGCGAGGAATATATTTCTCAAAGACACCAACTAATAAGTAAGAAAGTTCAGTCGGGTAAACTGACTTAAGAATCTCCTCACCTTGAGTCCCAAAAAATATTAGTAAATTTATTTATTTTTTGCTTTAATTCAATTATTGTCAATTTCAATTGCATTTAATAACATTAAAGTATGTACAGGTATTAAAGTTAAAAGCTGTTTACTTTTGGTACAAAATGGTTCATTTGTGTGGGATATACCAAAAGGGGCGTCCTAATAACGGTCACTTTTCTCTGGACTCTAGATACTATAAAAGCATTACACTGTACAAAATTTCAAGTATTTATATGCACTGATATTAAAGTTATAAGCTATTAACTTTTGGTTCAAAATTGTCTATTTGTGTGGGAGGTACCAAAGGAGGTGTTGCAACTTCGCCCATTTTTCTCGAGGTAATAGTGACTAGTAAACTAATAGTATGTGTACAATTTCAGAGGATTCAAATAAGTAGTATAGAAGTTATTAAATAATCAATATTTCACTAAATGTTAACCCTTTGAGGGGGAGGTATGAGAAGGAGTAGACGAATAAAGCCCATCTTCGAACTAATCCGGAGATAGAAGAAAATATTACCACACACTAAATTTTAAGTCAATCGGTTACTCCTTTCGAGAGCTATCGTGCGCACCAGCCAGCAGACAGACGGACGGACATTGTTCATTCGACTTACATTGACCCAAAACGGATATCCGCCGAACATACTTAGGGTCATAGGTCACTCCTTCGATGTGTTACACTTTTGGCTCATAGCAAATGATATATACCCTCCTCTCTAAGGTGAGGGGATAAAAATGTCGACGATTTGTATGACGTTTGAAATATGATAAGATTTGATTGCAATTTTTCAGGGGTAAGGGGATGAGTAGCGTGGGTGACTGTTTTGAGACAAATAATTATCCAAAGATTCCGTTTATTTCGTTCTTGAGACTGAAGCGTGTATTCCGAAGCATTTCACTTCAAATTCACTACCGAGATAACTAACCTCTTCGATTTACCAATAAACTTTATGGTCGAATATCGCGAAAAAAAGAGCTAACTTAGTAAAGCGGCTGATACCACGGGATTCAGCATGGTAGAGATAGGTATATCCATAGGGTCTCCTTTCTGTTACAATTTCAAAGAGTCCATTTCGAACACAGTGCCTTCGACAATAATTGAAATTTTAATAAAAAATTAAAAAATACTTTCCATTAAAATATTGTTGGTCTTTATTTTAAAGATGTACATGCCATAATACACATACAAAATTAACTTTTAATTTTTAGGGACAACATTTTTACAATTTTGTTTTCATAGCGTAATTTTCTGAAAACCTCTTGGTTAACGTAAAGACCACTACCCTCTCTCACGAATGGAACGAGTTTCGAACATTTCTATATTCGTTGTATGATGTCTATGCCCAGAGTAAAAAATTGCACAAAATCCAAAAAATTATTAGTTACAGTTGAATTGTTCTTTTACAAAAAAAATATTCATAGAAATTGAAATGTTGACTTCATTCGTATGTGGTTACCAGAAAATGTAGAATTTGTATTTTGTTTATTGGATGAGATTGTTTTGATTTCTGTTGTATCTAGAAAATATTTTTAATTGTTGTTCGAAGGAAACTGATTTGGAACAGCAATGTGACATCGAATTTCAAGATATTACAATGACCCCAACTTGTTGGGCCATCTATGTTCTGAGAATTTTCTTTCATTCTTTTTAACTAACAAAATTCTTTTGAAATTCTTACAACCTTTGGAATGAAATGACTGACACTTTTCACCTCTAACTCCGATATGTTTTCAGCTGACAATTTGTATCGCTCCAATTCCCATTCCTTCCACAACGATGCCATCGAAAACTTTGTATGACAAGTAAGAAATTTGTCTACAAACAAAACAAAAATTCACCAACAAAAAATATGCCAGTAAATTAAATCCACCCTCATTTCCATGCCACAGTGCTTTTGGTAAAAGTTAACACAATTTATAAGTGTTCTGGTATTGCTACATTCAGCTCATCTGTTGACATGGAACACAATAAAAATTGAAGCGACACTTTGGGTCTTACACACCCCAATTCACATGGCATAGGGCGCACCAAGTGCTCCCCCGCTCAAACCCATAATCACTCCCCATCCCCCCACACACACTCTCTCTCTTTCATATGAACATATGCCCTTCTAAATATATTTCCCCATCATCAGTCATAACTTTATGATTTTTTTCACGGTTGAATAATATTCGATGTAATACAAAAATACAAAATAAAAAAGAAATGAAACGAAATTGTTTATATGTACAGTAACTTTTCCCGGCTCCCCTTTTAAAAACACCCTCCTTTAGCTCCCGCATCATTTCACACCTGCCTGGGTGTGTGGGACGGGGGGTACTGATGCTGATGATGACGATGTCGTTTGTGATAAAACAATCATCATCATCCTCATCATCATCACAACCTGTCAACCGGAACCTTCACACTTCTCATTTTCGATACATGTGTACATATACTCGTTCAAATGTATGAGTGAATTCCATCCCTATTTAGCATTATCATCAAAGAATTTATGGCTATGTGTGCCAGCGTTTGTATTTCATTATATTTTTTCAATTGATTGCAAAATTTTCGCTCTAACATGAAATTGCAAAACATGTTTTGATTATTTTTTAATATTTGAATTTCAATTTAAATTTTTAT
Source organism: Eudasyphora cyanicolor (assembly GCA_963930755.1). Taxonomy (NCBI): domain Eukaryota; kingdom Metazoa; phylum Arthropoda; class Insecta; order Diptera; family Muscidae; genus Eudasyphora; species Eudasyphora cyanicolor. The sequence continues at coordinate 35,088,791 of OZ005737.1, read as the reverse complement.
ATTTGTATAAAAGAATAGATGCATTAAATTCTAAACCGAATTGTTTAATAAAAAATATATTTTACATCAATCTTTATTGTGAATAATTTTTAGTTGATTTTCTACACTCAGAAAAAAATGAACCCAAAGATAAGTTAAAATGAACTAAACTTCAGGAAAATTAAACTTCATATGGCGCTAAAGCAATTTTTTCCTAAATCAAGTTCACATTTGTCCTTAATATTAGCAAATGTTTTGAACTTAGTTTTAGTTAATACTAACTTGAATTTAGTAAATATTCCTTTATATATAGTTCAATTGAACTCATATTAAGGAAAAATTAACTCAGTTTAAGTAAAAATTTACATGAAATTTGGAAAAAATCTAGTTAAATTTTCACTAAAATCAGGTACATTTTTACTTGAAATCAGGAAATTTTTACTAAAATCAAGTAATTTTTTTACTAAGATTAAGTTACACTTTTACTAAATGGAAGTAATATAATTCCTCAAATCAAGTTCAATTTTACTTGAATATACGAAAATTAAACTAAAATGTAAGAAACGTTTAACTATAAATGAGTAATTTTTGAACTTGCAACTTGTAGAAGTAAACCAAATTTTAGTTCATTACTACTAATATAATTCAGCAAAATATTCTCGGGAATTTTCCAATAAATATTTTGCTCCAATGTATTTGAAACAAATTCAAAAAACCTGAAACAAACAGAATTCTCATTCAATGTCTCAATCTTATGTCTTAAGTATTACACATATAATCCTATATATTTGCTGCGAAGTTAAATTACTTAACTTCGCAGCTGCTGTTTGAAATGATATTTGAGCAGTTGAGGAAAGAATCTCTTGAAACGAACGAGAATTTTTTGCTTAACGAATATTCTAGGATTATTTGAAACCCGTATTATAAATTTCAGAAAAACATGAACTAGAACTAAGGAAATTCGGATATTTCTAGTTAAAATTTCCTAAAATGATTTATTTTCGAGGAGTAGAAATGTTTCTTCGACGCTAGGAAATCCTTCCTCGGTAAAAGTCAAAATTTACCAAATAGTAGGAAATTTTTACTTGGTCGATGGAATTTTAAGTAAGTAAAATCATATCCCATTTCCGAGTATGTAACCAATTTGCTATATCTTTGAATTTAGTTCAATTTACTCATTGAAAGTAAAATTTCCCAGTTTTGAGGAAAATTTAACTAAACATGAGTTAAAATCTTGAACTAAACTGAGATATAGATTTTACTCACATAAACGATTGCCATTTTTCTGAGTGTATAAGTTTCTTATCGTACGTAATAAACTGTTAAAAGTGGAAAATTGTGGTTGGTAAATACTGCAAAGGTGTTTATCACAAAATTACTATATCGATTCTTCTTTTTTTTATGAACAACTAGCTGAGCCCGGTGCGCTTCGCTGCCCATGTCAAAATTCGCGCTGTAGAAACTGTATTTTATATCCGATCAGTACGAAATTCGGCAGAAAGAGGTTTGTTATTACATGAAGGAATACTGCCAAATTCGAAGAAAATCGGTTCAGATTTAGATATAGTCCCCATATATATGTTACCCCCGATTTGAAATTCAAGCGCTGTAGAAACTGTATTTTATATCCGATCAGTAAGAAATTCGGCAGAAAGAGGTTTCTTATTACATGAAGGAATGCCGCAAAATTCGGAGAAAATCAGTTCAGATTTAGATATAGCCCCCATATATATATGTTACCCCCAATTTGACATGTAAGCGCTGTAGAGACTGTGTTTTATATCCGATCAGTACGAAATTCGACAGAAACAGGTTTCTATTTTACATGAATGAGTATTCTAGGAAAATCGATTCAGATTTGTATATAACCTCCATATATATGTTCCTCCAGATTTGGTTACAAAGCGCTATAGAAGTTGTACTTTACTTCCGATCATTACAAAGTTCTCCAGAAAGATTTTTCTCAATTTAGGAACGAATATTGCTTAATTTTGCGATTATCGGTTCAAAATACATTTACCAATTATTCCAAATTATTATCGCAATGACCCTTATCGCATTGTTAGGGAGGTGTAGGGTATTATATAGTCGGCCCCGCCCGACTTTCTGCCTTTCCTTACTGGTATTAGTAATAAATTCACTGAATGAAAAAATACCGAATTCAGTGGAAAGCCCAGAAAATAGAAATGTATACTTATAAAATTTCCAAATTCTTGTTTCATTGATATTGCATCACATTATCATATTGCGATTGTATTGGAGTGAGCAGCTGTAATTATCGCATACCGAGCATTTTTGTTCATGTATTTCCTATATAATACTTGCAAGATATATCAAAATATGGGCTGGGCCACGCCCACTGGTCCTATTCCGCCCATTTGAAAGCCAATCACGTAGACTGCTACCAGATACATATACGCAAAATTTCAACACTCTCGCTAACAAAATGAGCAAGATAATTCAATTTCAAAATTTGGCTTATATGGGCGGTGGACCGCCCATTGGTCAGATCCCGCCAATTTTTGGACCAATCACGTGGACTGTCACCAGATACATATCTACAACATGACAGCACTCTAGATGAAAAATTGTGCAAGTTATATCAATTTCAAAATTTGGCTTATAAGGGCGGGGCCACGCCCATTGGTCCGATCCCGCCCATTTTCTGACCAATTACGTAGAATGCCACCAGATACATATACACAACATTGCAGCACTCCCGATAGCAAATTGTGCAAGATATAAAAATTTCAAAATTTGGTCATTGTGGGCGGGGCCACGCCTATTGGTCCGAACCCGCCCATTTTTGGACCAATCACGTAGATCGCCAACGGATATATATACACAAAATTCCAGGTCTCTCGCTAACAAATTGTGCAAGATATCACATTTTTTAAATTTGGCTTATATGGGCGGTGCCACGCCCATTGGTTCGATCCCGCCCGTTTTTGGATCAATCACGTAGACTGCCACCGTTTACATATACACAAAATTCCAGCACTCTCGCTAACAAATTGTGCAAAATATCTCAATTTCAAAATTTGGCTTATATGGGCGGGGCCACGCCCATTGGTCCGATTCCGCCCATTTTTGGAAAATTCACATAATCTGCCATTAAATGCATACAAACAAAATTTCAGCACTATACCTATAATAGGAGCAGAAATATCGGATTTTTAACCTGCGATTTGTATGGGAGGTACCACGCCCCTTTGTCCAATTAATTTTTTTTTCTATATAAACCATCTACTGAAAATTTAGAATCGAATAAAAAAAAAATAATCCAAATCGCTCCAGCCGTTCTGACGTGATGCCATTACACAGATGGACCGTTTCATTTTTATATATATAGATATATATAGATATATATAGATATTCAAATTTGAAGTTATCGAGGGTTTGATTGTAACATTTCAAGATTTCTATACAAGCTAACACAAAACCGTTAAAATTGTAATGATTTGATATTAATAGATTACGTATCCCTATAATTCCTGCACCGGATTTCCGTGTCTCGTAGCTCCGTAATCGTATATCAAAACATGGATATGGACTATAGTGTGATTTCAGCTTACAGACGGACAATCGTACATGGCTATATGCTACTATTAGCAAGTAAGAAAGTTTCAGTCGGGTAAACTGACTAAGGTATACATACCCTCACTTTGTGGGTATTGTAATATGGAATATTACATGAATTATTCTGTAAATTTGTGTGAGAGGAATTAAAAAAAACACCTATTTTCGCTGAACAGTAGATACTTATGGCGATTTCGTTTCTGGAAAAAATTTTACCCCGTCGACGTGAATACTAGAAACTAGTTTCACCTTTTAAGTGGAAATGATGTATTCCCTCGAATTTAACTTGATTCCAATATGCATATTTCCAAAGTGTGTTAGAATAGTGTAGTTTTCGGAAAAAGTGAATCGTCATTAAATACATTGCACAGTGTCGAAATATAAACGTTTATGTGCACTGGGATATTATGATTATGAGATAATAAATTTTTGCACGATTTGGCCACTTTGTGTGGGAGGTACTAAAAGGGGCGTGGCGATAATGCCAATTTTTCACAGGGCTATAGGCACTTCAAAAGCGTTACACTGTGCAAAATGTTGTTGCGTTTTGTGTATTAGTACTCACGCTTTAAGCTTTTAACTTTTTGTATGAAATAGTACCTTTGTGTGGGAGGTACAAAAGATGCATTAGTACTCACGCTTTAAGCTCTTAACTTTTTGTGAAAAATGTTGCCTTTGTGTGGTAAGTACAAAAAGGGGCGTAGCAATAACGTCCGTTTTTCACTGGACTGTAGGCTTTGTAAAAGCATTACACTGTAAAAAATTTCAAGTATTTTTATACACTGGTTAATACCTTAATAATGTTATAAGCCGTTAATTTTTGGTACAAAATGGTACCTTTGTATGAATGGTACCAAAAGGGGCGTGGCAATAGCTCCCATTTTTCTCGAGATATGTGTAGAATTTCAGAAGACTTGAATAAGTATAGAAGTTATTAAATAATCAAGAATTTACTACATTTTAGCCCTTTGTGTGGGAGGTACTAGAAGGTGTGGACCAATATGACCCATCTTCGAACATAGACGGAGATAGACAAAAATATTACAACATACCAAATTTGAAGTCAATCGGTTACTCATTTCGAGAGTTATCGTGCGCACCATCCAGCAGACAGACGGACGGACATTGCTCAGAAATCAATTTTTACACTGAAATGATTACGTTTTCGTACGAGTTCATTATCGTGCGACTTGTCGTTGTGCTGTTGTCGTATTGCATGCGAATGAAAGCAAATTTTGAAGTTACAGAAACAGGCTGAAATAGTTACTCGTATACCCGAAACTCCACTAACAACACTGTGCTAGCCCAAAAATTTAACAGAAAGTAGAGCCTATGGATAGACCAAGCTCAGCCACGCTGAACCCAGTGGCATTAGCCGTTTTTCTAAGTTAGCTCTTGTTTTCGCCATATTCGACCACAAAGTTTGTTAGGAAATCTGAGAGGTTAGTAAACTTAGTGGTGATTCTGAAGTTTAAGACTTCGTAACACACTTTTCAGTACAACGAACGAAATAAGGAGCACCTTTGGAGAATTAGTTTTCTCTAAACAGACGTCCCAACTTCTATTCCCTTACCCTTAAAAAATTACTTTCAAATATTATCATATGTTAAAAGTCATAAATATAGTCGATATATTTTGCTGGTGTCCTTTTCCTTTCTCAACAGTTTTTTGAGAAATATGCAGATTTGGAGTTATAACATAATTTGTGTATTTTTCTTCTAATTGCAGAAAATATTGATATTAGTTTTTGAATTCAATTTTTTTAAATGATTTTTCTGTTAGAGTCTTTGGAAATAGCATAGCTACACAACAAAACTTATGAAATTATGAAACCTGTTGATTTTTTATTTTTCTCGAAGACACCATCTAAAAATGCTGACGATTTGTATGACGTTTGAAATATGGTAAGATTTTATTGCAATTTTTCATGGGTAAGGTGGTGAGAAGCATGGACGACTGTTTTGAGCAAAACTAATTCTTCAAAGGTTTCCTTTATTTCGTTTTATGGACTGAAGCATGTATTCCGAAGTATTCCGTTTCAAGATAACCACTAAAGCAACTAACCTCTCTAATATCCCAGTATACTTTGTGATCGAATATCGCCAAAACAAGAGCTAACCTAAACCAATAAGGAAAGACAGAAAGTTGGGCGGGGCCGATAATACCCTACACATACCTACCAATGCGAAAATGGGCATTGCGATAAGAATTTGGCAGTGTTCATACATGTAATAAGCAAACTCTCTCTGCCGATTTTCGTACTGATCGGATATAAAACACGGTTTCTACAGCGCTTTCATGTCAAATCGGGTGAAACATATATATGGGGACTATATCTAAATCTGAACCGATTTTCCCCGAATTTGGCAGTGTTTATTCATGTAATAAGAGAACTCTCACTGCCAAATTTCGTACTGATCTGATTTAAAATACAGTTCCTACAGCGCTTACATGTCAAATCGGGTGAAACATATATATGGGGGCTATATCTAAATCTGAACGGATTTTCTCCGAATTTGGTAGTGTTCATTCACGTAATAATAAAACTCTCTCTGCCGAATTTCATAAAGATCGGATGTAAAATGTGGTTTCTACAGCGCTTACATGTCAAATCGGGTGAAACATATATATGGGGACTATATCCAAATCTGAACCGATTTTAACCAATTTCAATAGGGATCGTCCTTGGGCCAAAAAAGAGCATTATGCTAAATTTCATCACAATCGGACCATAAATACGACCTGCACTTTGACTACAAGAATACATGGACAGACAGACGGACAGACAGACAGACGGACAGACAGACGGACAGACGGACATGGCTAAATCGACTCAGAAAGTGATTCTGAGTCGATCGGTATAATAAACAATGGGTCTATCTCTTCTCCTTTTAGGTGTTACAAACAAATGCACAAAGTCATAATACCCTGTACCACAGTGTGGTGTAGGGTATAAAAACGGCTAATACCATTGGATTCAGCATGGTCAAAATAGATATATCCATAAGGTCTCCTTTCTGTTACATTTTCAAGGTGTCCATGTCGAACACAGTGCAATTATTTATGCCCTTACTTTATTAAAGGTATAATACACCGATATTGATATTGACTCCATTTATTTACAATATACGGCGCGATTAGCTTCCTACACTGAAAAAAATTTTCATAAAATTAAAGAAATGCTCCAAAGACGTCTTTAGCTTTTAAAATAAGTACATTTTGTACTTAAAATTAAGAATATTTATTTACAATTAAGTAAATTACTTAATGTTAACGAAATTATCTACATTTTAGGTACAAAGTGTACCTATTTTAAAGACTAATGACGTCTTTGGAGCATTTCTTTAATTTTAGTACAATTTGGTTTTCAGTGTAGGTATTTAATATTTTCACACCCTCTAAATCGATCCCACCTGGTTGATTTTGACCCTACCACTTCAAAATCTAAAATTCTTTATTCTACCGTCAATAGTTTCCGAGAAAATTATATTTAACCTATTAGACCATTAATCCGTATGCGCTTTTTTATACCCAACATCACACTGGTGTCCATGGTATTACTATCTTGAGCTTTTGTTTGTAACACCAAAATGAGTATATATAGATAGATCGTTTATTATATCGATCGACTTAAAATCACTTTATGACTCCATTTATATATGTTCTGTCCGTCTGTCTGTAAATGATTTTTTTAATCAAAATAATGGTAGTATAATATGAGTCCACTCTCGACGAAATTTGGAATTAATATTTATTTTGTCTCGGAAACAGATCATATTGATATCTACATATATATATAAAATTGTTGCGTGACTGGCTGACTGACTGATCATCGCCCAAACCAAACGGCTGAAGCTAGAATCATGAAATTTGGTGGGAGGGATGTAGACGAGCAATAAGACGGGATTTTTCGAAATTCGTACTATTACCCGCACAATGGGTCAAAAAGGGATAAATGTGGTACCACCGCCAAATCTAAACGGAATGAGCTAGAATCGTGAAATTTGGTGTGAGGGTAACCCTTATGAGGTCGACCCAAAAATTGACTGATTTTTTTTAAAATCCGTACATTTACTCGCACAATGGGGCAAACTGGGAAAATGTGGTACAACAGCCAAATCCAAATGGCTAGAGCTAGAATCGTGAAATTTTGTGTGATGGTAGCCCTTATGAGGTAGACTCAGAAATTGACAGGATTTTCCGAAATTCGAACATTAACGTACACAGTGGGGTAAAAAGGGAAAATGGGATAAATGTAGCACAACAGCCAAATTCAAGTGGCAAGAGCTAGAATCGTGAAATTTGGTGTGAGGGTAGCCCTTATGAGGTAGACTCAGAAATTGACAGCATTTTTCGAAATTCGAACATTTACGTACACAGTGGGGTAAAAAGGGAAAAATGTGGTACAACAGGCAAATCCAAATGGCAGAATCGTGAAATTTGGTGTAAGAGTAGCTCTTTTGACGTAAACTAGAACAAGTAGCGATTTTTTGAAAAAATTAGGGGCACAGTGGGACAGAAAGAGATAATTATGGTTTCAACGCCAAATTTGAAGCAACAACGGATTTTGATAGGACAACGGATCGGGATAGTCCATTTTTTTATTCGTAGTTTTCGGGGCACAGTGGGGAAAAAATTCTAAAATATGGTACAGTGGCTTAAAAATGTCAAACATGGATCAATGGTTCCAGGGTAACTTTTGGAACATAAACTAGAGATCGGAAGTGATTTTTAGTAAGTCTAACTTTAAGAGTCACAGTGGGACAAGACGGGTTAATTATGGAGCATGGGGAAAAATGGAACAATCTGCCAAAATTGGAACTTAAGTATGCGATATGAGTATGTATGCTAACGTGGATACACATTTTAAATACGGTACAGTGAGACAAAAATTTGTTAAATATGGTACAGTGGGGCAAAAGGTGTGTACAGTGAGATAAAGAGATGATTGGGGGACAGTTGTGCAAAAAGGGTAAACTATGGTACAGTGGGACAAAAATAGTTATATATTTTAAAGTGGGACAAAATGAGTTAAAACTTGCACAGTGGGGCAAAAAGGTTTAAATATGATACAGTGTGACAAAAATGGTTAACTATACACTACAGTGGAGCAAAGAGGGTTAAATATGGTACAGTGGGGCAAAAACTGTTAAATATGGTACAGTGAGACAAAGGGTTCAATATGGCACAGTGGGGCAAAAGGGTTAACTATGGTACAGTGGGGCACAATTAGTTGAATATGGTAACGTGGGACAAAATGGGTTAAATATGGTACAGTGGGGCAAAAAGCTTTAACTATGGAACAGTGGGACAAAAATGTGTTAACTATAGTACAGTGGGACACAAATGGTTAAATATGGTACAGTATGACAAAAATGGTTACAGTGGCCACAAATAGTAAAATATGGTAACGTGGAACAAAATGGGTTAAGTATAGTACAGTGGGGCAAAAAGCGTTAACTACGGCACATTGGGGCAAAAATGTGTTAACTATGGTACAGTGGGGGAAAAATGGTTAAATATAGTGGACAAAATATAGTAGGACAAAAAGGTGTTAAATATGATTCAGTGGACCCAAAAGGTTTAAATATGGTACAGTGGGTCAAAAAGCGTACATTTAGTACAGTGGGCAAAAATATGGATGCAGGGGAGAGGGTAACTTAAATATGAAATAAGAATATTTTTTTTCAAAATGTATGCTTTTAGTAGCACTGTGGTGCAAAAAGGTTAACATTATCATGAAGTTGGTGCAAGTAAAAGTTGTTCGCTATGTTACAGAGGGGCAAAAATGTGTTAAATATGGTTTAGTGGAGCAAAAAGGTTGAATATGGTACGGTGGAGCAAAAAAAAAAATTAAATACGGTAATATACTTAAATGGGGTAAGTGGGGGAAAAAGGGAAACAATAATCCCAGGTATGTATAAAAACTCGTAGTTTAGAAGAACAGTGTAATAAAAAGTGTTTAGTATGGAACAGTGGTGCATAATGTGTTAAATGTGGTCCCAGAGTGCAAAGGTAGCTCTTACAGCATAAACCAAAGCAAATAAATGGTTATTTTCCAAATAGGTTATTCTACTTAAACCGTGGGGTAAAACAAGTTAAATAAATGGCACATATAGGGAACAAAAATGTTGATATACGGCCTAAGGTTGCGAATTTGGATCTTGAAATATCAATTATAATTTTGAATATTGTAGAATCGTTTTGGTTAATTATGACACACAAAGGGTTAAATATGGCACAATGGAGCGATTCACTCTAGCTTTTTAAATTCGTAGCTTTATAGACACAGTGGGACAAACATGGCTTTATATTGTACCAGGGTGTGAATGTAGCTATTGGAAAATAAACTAGGGGAAAGTTGCTTACGTATGAACCCAAAAAAAATTGTTTTTCAACGTTCAGAGGTACAGTGGGAAAAGGGATAAATATTGTACCATGATGTCAGGGTAACTCTTGGATCACAAACTAGAAATGTAAGGAGGGTTCGTATTTTATAGTATAAAGGTAATCAAATCTTCTTCATTTTGCACCATATAAAGGGTCCGACATCTAACGTTTTTTTCAACTAGTGCTTATTTCGTGAATGGTAACACTTAGCTCATGTCTGATTTGACAGATAATTAGTTTTATCCTTCCGCTGAACGAATATGTGTATATTGCGACATTACTTTGAAAATCATGGTAATGTTGCAGAATGTGTGCGAAAATGGCGTACGGATTTTGGAAGAAGAGAAGCACCGTCAGCTCCGTATGTTCGTTATCTTGTGAAGAAAGTGAAAGAAACTGGCATCCTCATCGATAAACCAAAGCGTAAAAAGCCAAAAACAGTGCGTACACCCGAGAATATTGCTGCTGTGGCAGAAAGTGTGCGTGAAGCGCCATCAACATCAATTCACCGTCGTTCTCAACAATTGAACATTTCGGAGACATCATTGAGACAAATTTTGCATAAAGACCTTGGTATGACGCCATACAAAGTCCAATTGGTTCAGGAGTTGAAGCCAACTGACCATCCAATGCGTTTTCAGTAGCTTTTTTTATAGCATTTTCAAAAAAAATTTATTTGGCGAACCCTTTATAACAATCACGTAATTTTGAAAGAAAGAGGTATAACTGTTTTATAGTACCCTAAGCAGAAAAAAATAAAAGATGGGGGCTGCGAAGGGCACCGGGTTTAAGCTAGTTAGTTCATATTGGAATATTCAATTGGTTTAAAATCGTTTCAGATTTAGATAAGGCGGCCGGAAGTTGGGCGCAAAAAAATGCACCCCAAATTGAAAATGAAAGTGCGCCCCAAATTTGGGACCTATTTTCGTTACAAAAACTGACACAGGATATTACACCCTAATCAAGAAAACAGCACAAATGGAAATAAACCCCCAAAAAATATTAAATTTGTTCTTCTTAAATTTGGGGATTTACGTATAGAGAGGTGGGTATATATTATTTGGAGGAGGGTATATATTAAAGTGATAACAATTTAAATAAAACAAAAAAATAAATAAATTTATTAATATTATATAATATTTTTTGAGACTCAAGGTGGATTCATTAGTTGGTTTATATAATATTTTTTGAGACTCAAGGTGGATTCATTAGTTGGTTTACCCGACTGAACTTTCTTACTTGTTTTTTTTAATTTTTTGGACATTCAAATATAAAGAGCTAAATGGGCGAATTTCATACAATTTTGAGCCTATGAAAAGTAGGACACATATTATTGACATTGGCTCTACTAACTCACTGTCCCAATTTCATTTTACCATTGTCAATATTTTCAGAGCATTTCATATTTAGTTTAACGCCGCGGCCAAAAGTTTCCTACATATTCACTTTTTAAAAAAACTTTTACCACGATCACTAAACTGATCGCTCCTATTTTCAGTGAATTGTTGATACTAAACGCACTACCAGACAAAACAACTTTAATTTGTCTAATATAGTCAAATGTAAAATTTAGTCCTTTGGTCACATTATTCAGAATTGTTCAGAATATATTGCGCACCAACCAAACAAATGACCGTACATAGCTCAAATTACTTTAAATGTCCTTAAATGGGTTGTATCAATTCCTTTGACGAATTACACTTTTTCCGAAGTAATGGATACGAACCTGAGCCAACTCCCTGTATGGTGCAGGTATGGAAATCAACACCAGGGAAAATTATAAACAAAACAATATTTTCGGCTTATTTGCCATTTCGTCAAATTAGTTTTATGATTGTAAGTAGTATGATGAATACATTTATTAGATACGTCTTTGATGAATGCCCACATAAAATATATTCTCAATATTCTCAAAATCTATAAAGATAATCTTCAAGTCCCAATATTCATTTGTCCTGAACTTTCACCATTAACATATTTTTTCATCCAATATTGGCGGCAATAACGGACTGTCATGCCAATTGTTTTCATTTGCATAATCGAATGTAGCAGAAAAGAATGAACCCTATTGGAATTTATGAAAGACACTCACTAGACCATATGTCTTTTTGTTACAGTCTGACGAGCGAAGAAAAAACTCAATAAAATGAATTGCCCAACAATATATTCACGACGGAATGAATGGTTATAAAGTTATAAAATACCTGAACAAAAATAAATGAATGAAAGAAGAATTGAATGACTGACTGACTGAATGTTGTAACTGGGGAATAGCTGGAGAAGTCATGTCCCAATCAATCCACCTTTATGTTGCTCTCAGATGGGAAGCTGCTAAATGTGTTCACCCTCTCTGGGGTTAGTTGTGGCAATCACAATAGCATTGATGGTATACATATATAAAAAGTGGGGGTTTGGGAGTGAAAGAAAAACAAAATATTGAAAAATTACACTCAGGTGAGATCACAATCAATTTTATCATTTTTATATGTATTTTTGCTTCTTCATACGAAAAATACTTTTTCTTCGGTGGCTGCAGTAGTATCAGTAGCTCAGGCAAGAGTTTTGTGCAAAAGGATATACCTGTATGAGATATTGGTGGTTTTGTGTCGTTTATTGTGTTCCTCATCAACACTCTGAAAGAAGGCATATTGAGAACGATATGATGTTTGTAACAGATTTTACAATCTTTCAGAAAAACTTTTTTAATTTTAGGGAGAATTCAAAAGATTAAGAAAGTTTCTCCTTATGTTTTATATTTAAGGAGAATATTGAAAAGTCTTACAGTACACATTTAAATATAAATTTTTTGTTTTTTTTTAGAGACTCATAAAAACTCACTGGTTCAAGAATATTTAATGCATCTTGAAATTTTCATAAAAAATTATTCTATTTTCATTCGTCGAATTTTTTGATGTTAAATTCTAATTTAAAATATTATTTTAATATTAAATATTGGCCATATGTACATGTTTAGCTGAAGCATATCAAAAATTCGGTTTATTTCTCCTACATCCTGTATTTCTTCATACGTATAATAAAGGACCTCACCTTTATACGAATCCTTGTACGTCTATGTGTTCTTGTAAAAACGTTCGCATTTGTCTACAGTTTTTCATACTCTGGGGGAGGAAATATAAACTGTACTTATATTGTCATCTATAAACCGCAAGACACAACGAAAAGTGGGTTGAATACAAAGGACTTCATATTTCAGGAGTTTATCAATGAGTGACATATGGTTTGCGGTGTTACTCTTGTTGGTTGGGACAATGAGGCGGGAGTATACATTTGGTTGTGTCCTGTAAAACAGTCTGCTCCAAAAGACTGAAATATTTTGAAGATAATAACAGAATATTGTATATATCGATGTCTCCACTAAGTCAAAACAAGTAATTTTTCAGGAGAGGCGATTACAATTTTACGATTTTTCGTATGAAATTCCCTTATAACGCAAATCGAATGATTTGTACTGTACCTTTTGATTGGGTTGACAAATAAACACTAAATTTTTACTGAATATAATTAGGAATATTTGGACTTTAAAAATGCAATGTCCCGTAAATCATAATATGTCGACTGAGCATACATTGGAATAAAGGTATCGGTATGTGTTACTGCAATATTGGTGCACCTTATTCATTGCGTCCTCCACGATTTTTACTTTAGGATGATGGGAGAGATTTGAAAAAAGGAAAGAGGAAATACATCATCAAATTCATATGTACTTTGCAGAATTTGGAAGAAGCATAATACTTTAGTAGAATATATATTGCCTTGCATTTAAGGGTTACTTGGTCCTTCTGCAGCATATCCTTCTGCAGCATAACCTTCTGCAGAATATATTTTTGCACCACCCACAGGACCAACGATTTGTACTTAAAGGGACCAACATGTAAGGAGAGACTGAAGTCTTAAGTCGTCTATATAGCACCCTGTAATACCCCTTACAAAGCTTGGGAAATATGTAGTGCTATTTATTTACTAATGATTGTTTTGAAAATGCAGCTACCCATAACTTTTTTTACAGTTTATTTTTATAAATTAGAAAATAGCAAAAATTATTTTTTTTTCAGTTTTTCTGAGTCATTTTGTAGAAATATTTTACAGATTTAATATTTACAGTTCTTCATGCATTTAAGAGTTATATGGTTGTAGTCTTCAATACAATGGTAAATCAATTCATCATTGCCAGTTCATTTTTCGTCTCAGGCAGTGTAGCCAAAAACCGAAGGTATTGTTTGCACTTGACTCCACAAATACTTATATTGTTTATTCACTTTTTTTACTGTGTCAATGACTGATTCAATTTCATACATTACTGTTTCATTTTTTATTTATGGCTGAAATATGCAAACAATTCAAAATGATGGCAATGTATTTTTTCAACATCATCAATATTATTGTCAGCGGGGATTCTTACGATGACGACGATGATGATCATTGCAAGAAAAGTTCATTAAAACCAAAATAAACAAAAATCTACCTAAGGAAACAAGGCTCAAATAGCATACCCAAAATTGATTGAATATATAATAAAATATTGCCATGAAATAACATTCCCAGACACTTGTATAGCTGGTGTTATTTAAATGTTAAATGAATATTGTTGTTAATTTGTTGGTAATATCTATCTATCCATCCCTTTGTGGGGGAGGAGATTCATTACATTCTGTTTTGTACAAATTGGTCCCTTTGTGTTGGAGGACCATTTTTATTCAGCTTATAGAGGCTGTAAAATGATTACTATGTATGCAATTTTACAGGATACCCATCAGTAGTATAGAAGTTAAAAGAGCTTTAAAATGTCACAAAACTTTGACCATTTGTGGGGGAGGTGCCACAAGGAGTAGGCCGATATGGTTGTCCATCAAACATAAACTGGGTTTGAATAAAATATTATAACATACGAAATTTTAAGTCATTCGGTCACTCCTTTTCAGAGTTATCGCTAGCACCATTCAGTCGAACTGACAGACGGACGGACATTCTGAAATTTTGTACTTTTTAAAAATAAAAGGAAAAAAATGGAAGATATGTTTTTCAGGATAATCAAGGACTAAAGTAGTATTCCTTTTGATGTCCTTAATAGAAAAAAATAATTACTTAATTCAAAGTTCTTAGGGAATATGCTAAATCAAACCAGATGATGATCAGCATAATCGACCAAATGTGTCCACAATCGGGAGAATTGTGCGCAAATTTCCGCAAACCGGGTCCGTAGGAGATGTGAAAACTCCTGTGCATGATCGCCCAGTTCGTTTGGTGCGGCTTATGGGCTGGCGACGTCATCGGGCCATACTTCTTCGAAATTAGGCCGGTCAGGCAGTTACTTTGAATGGTGTTCGCTATCGTGAGATGATAACGAACTTTTTATGGCCCGAATTGGAAGATATGGATGTGGACAATATGTCGCTTCAAGAGGACGGTGCTACTTGCCACACATCTAACGAAACAATGGCTCTTTTGCGCAACAAATTCAATGGCCATGTTATCTCACGTCGTGGCGATGACAATTGGCCGCCAAAATCATGCGATTTGACACCGTTGGACTTAATTCTTTGGGGTTATTTGAAAGAAATGGTGCACGTCGATAAGCCAGCAGCTAAAGGATGAGATAATTCGGCACATTAACGGCACAGAACCTCAATTATGCCTCAGCGTCATCGAAAATTTAAACCATCGGATGGAGGTGTGCTGCCGTGTGTTCCATACATAATTAAACCATACCAATATTATCATAATAAAAAGAAATTACAATAATTTCCTAAATAATTTGTGTTTTATTCAAAATCAACATCGGCCCTTAAATTTAACCACCTTCTATTACATAACAAGCATTTGAAAATGCTGAAAAAGAAATTTACTAAAATGGCTATACACTTTTGGACTGTCTTCGGATTTGAAAATAAATTTCAAACAAATCAATCCCAATCCGATCTTCCCACCTATCTACTAGAACAGCGTAGCGTATGAGCGATGTGCGAACATAAAATGTAAATTAGACGCAACCAGGTCCAGGCATTTTAGGAATAGTTAATGGGGATTTCGTTCCCGTCGGCGTGAAAATCTGTAAAATATTTGCACATTTTAGTTCGAAATAATGAAGTCCTTAGAATTGTCCTTAACGTAAACTTGTTAACTTCAAAAATGTGTTAAAAAAGTGCAATTTTCGGGAAAATGGTAAAGAAAACACTACATTCTTACAGAAACAAAAGCGCTATAAGACTATTTTACGTTTCCTTATTAATTTCTCAGAACCCTCTAGTAAATGGACCCGGTACCAATCTCGCTGAAAAGGGTGAAGTAGTTTCTGATCAGACCTTAAATACGCCCTCGTTCGGAAACTTCTTAGCCTATCAATGAAAGAGAATAGTTAGTTTTTCAGAAATATTTTTATTTTTCAATATAATCTCCTGAAACTTCAATACACCTAGTCCAACGCTTATCTAGCAATTCTATCCCTATCCCTAAATTCAGCAACCCAATTTTTTACAGTTGCATATGAAGGAGCACTTTCACCTAACACATTCACCATATCATTATGAATTTCTTGTCCCGATAAACCTTTTTTATGTAAATATTTAATGACACCACGCATTTCTAATTTTTCCATTGTAAAAAAATCGCGGATGCGTCTTTTGTGAACTCCTGTTTCTATATGAAGGAGTTGCCAGATCGAAACAAAATTTAACATGTGTTCATAGCAGAGATGGAAGTTTCCAAAACACTTAACTTTTTTCTGTTTATACCGCGCTTTTTGTGCTAGGCTAAGAAGTTTCCGAACCGCCCTCGTATTCTATCCAGTTCGTGTATTTTTCAAAAAGTGTTAATTTGTTGCATAGTGTAATTTATTTCTACGTCTCTTGAGTAAATTATAATAAAATGATGTGGACATAACCTACAAGCAGGGCCTGATCTAGTGGGACTGGCGCCCCGCGGCAAATTTTTTTTCAGCCCCTCAAGGAAGAGGCATGTACAAAAAATGTAAAATTTTATAATAACAAATCCAAAACTATGAAAAATAAATTCAGTTTTAAACAATTACATATTTCGGGGGAGGATAATTACTTCAGCCTGTTATGATTAGAACATCGTAAGGACCAATTCGCCGCAGGTCAAACATGGCCACAATTTTTCGTCCGAATTGTTTTGTAGAAAATGTCCAAAACACAATATCAGTGTGTAAAGAGAGCGTAAATACTTTTCGTGACCGAGGGTGGAAGAACATAAAAACCACAGCCAGATAACGGTTTTATTAAAAGCCGATTGTTTAACCCTATGACGACCACTGTGACATATATGTCCCATAAGCATTTTTTTGGAATTTTTACTAGACTTATGTCTATAATATCCCAATTTGCTTTAAATTTGTATTTACTCAGAAGAAAACCTACGTAATTTGTTGATTCCACTAAAATTATTCGACCATATTTTTCAAATATTAACACAAAGAAGTAGAAAAAGTTGGTATTTTTTTACAAACCTTTTGGTCGCCAAAGGGTTAAAATAAACATAAGAAACAAATTAATTAATTTTATTAGTTCAATTTTGGTAATGTAAATTAAACAAGAAAATGTAATTGTGTGTCTAGGATTAATAATTGTTGTAGCCGTTCACTAAGCGTGCAAATAACTTAATTATTTATAACTTGCCCACCCCGCAATTTATCGCGGTGAAAATATTTCTAAAACACAAATTACCCCAATCTGAATATACAGGGTCTCCCATATTCGACGGACACATCTGGCAACGCCATAACTTTTGACAGAGATGTCAGATCGCTTAATGACATACCGCGTTTGAAGCGTCAGTCCAAGCAGATTTTTACCATGGAACAATACAAGCCACGCGAGCGCTCTGAAATAGTTGAAATTTACATTCAACAGAAGAAGTCAAGTCAACGTGCTTTTAAAATATTAAAAAATGTGAGAAGTGCGCCTTCTAAGAACACCATTAAGCGTTTATACGAAAAATTTTCGACTGGTGATGCTCTTTCTAATCCGAAGAGGCCAAATAAAAGTCGACCAAGGCGATCGGCCGAGAATATCGCTGCCGTACGAGCCAGTGTTAAGAGGTCCCCAAAAACATCCCAAAAACGCCGTTCTCAGCAGTTGGGCATGGCTCGGTCCACTTTACAACGGATTATTCGCGTTGATTTGCATTTGTTCCCGTACAAAATTCAATTGACGCAAAGATTGTTGCCTGCGGACAACTGCGGACCTCGTCGATTGGAATGGGCCCAACGAGTCCGTGGGTCCGTCGAATATGGGCAACCCTGTATTATTCAATTTTCAGCCCATTATGGTTTTATGGTTTCGGAGATCATGCGTTACTAACAAACGTACAAAGGATTTTATATATAAAGATTTCCTGCTATGAGCAGAAAAATACACAAATTATGTACTAACTCGAAATCTGCTTAATTCTGATAAAAAAGTTGAGAAAGGACTTATAGTATTTTTCCGCGAGGAATATTTTTTTCATCGATGCCTACTAAAAATGTCGACGATATGTATGATTTTTAACATATGATACGATTTTATTGCACTTTTTCAGGGGTAAAAGGCGAGAAGCGTGGACGACTGCTTTGAAAGAAATAATTCTCCAAATGTTCCCTTTATTTCGATATTTGGACTGAAGTATATATTCCGAAGTCTTCCACTTCAAAATTACCAAAGAGATATGTAACCTCTCTGATTTCCCAACAAATTTTGTGGTCGAATACCGCGACAACCCGAGCTAAGACAGAAAAACGGCTAATGCCACTGGATTCAGCATGGTTGAAATAGGTCTATCCATAGGGTCTCCTTTCTGTAACATTTTTGGACTAGCACAGTGTAATTATTAAATACCACATCTGTTTTGCGAAACGAAGTTGGTGAAAACAGATCGAGGAAGAATTGAGGCCACACACCCAACGCGGGCGAACCAGAAGTAACCAGAGCTACGACCGATCGAGCCTGCATCATACGACAACACCCAATCAGAAAATACCGATGCCGACAACCGGGACCGCGTTCTACAACAGATCGAGCATGCAGCATACAATACCCAGCCTGGACATATCCGATGGCCTAAAATTCGAAGCCGAGGCAGCGGTAGCCTGCAACATACAAACGCCCAGCCTGCACATAACCGCGTCTCCAGCACGATAGCTGTATGAGAATTCTAATTGACTAATTGGTATAAACTTGATAATCAAGTTCGTGGTACCCTAACTTACTACATGTAGTAATCAGACTTATACTGCGCCGAAAACCAAAATTCCGCACATACTTTACCGAAGCACCGCATAATTCGTGACACATACCGGTTTAACTCCAGTTGACCAGCTTGATATTGCTACCAAGACAGTGGTGAAAGACTACCATCCGGTTCCGAGGTCCACAAGTTCCCGATTATATAAAAATAGCACCAACTTCCAACTTCCCGATCATCTTCAAATCGATATTCATCAAAGTTCTAGGATAACTTCAATTCGACCTACACCCAGCAATGACAGTCACGGCCAGTCCTAAGAGCCGAACCGGCCCTAAGCAGTATCTTGTAATTGTCAATCGTATCATTAAATGAAACATAAGTAGATTGTTAAATTGTTTATCACCTCTATAAAACCTAAATTGAAAGCCCTAGTCAGGAAAAATCCTTGTGTTCTTATTTCTTAAAGTTTGTGGGTCCTCTAGACGACTCTGGGGACGACTGAACTAACCCCAGCCTTCGACAAAACCACGTTAGAGTCCATAAAAAATGAGCTGCTATGTTCTCTTTCAAACAAAGTACACTTTGTAAAAATGGGTTCAGCCGTTCAAGAGCAATTACAAATTTCGAAAAAACCAAAATGCATTTTTTACAAGCTTTGAAAATTTCAAATCCCCATAAAATTTTGGAAATTTGTTTTTCCAATATAAATAATAGCAATGTCTTATTTTACCGTATAGCAACATTTTATAATCTTTTCAGGCAAAACAAATGCATAGGTTAATAATAAAAATTCTAACCTTAAATACGAGTACTACGAGTAAATAACAACCTTTGAAAGTGCTGAAAATAAAAATTTACTGAAATTTCTATACACTTTTGGACTGTCTTCGGATTTGAAAATAAATTTCACACAAATCAATCCCAATCCAATCTTTCCACCCTAGAACAGCGCGATGTATGAGCGATGTGCGAACATGAAATGTAAATTAGACGCAACCACGTCCAGGCATTTTAGGAATAATTAATGGCGATTTCGTTTCCGTCGACGTAAAATTCTGTAAAATATTTGCACATTTTTGTTCGAAATAATGAAGTCCTTCGAATTGTACTTAAAACAAATATGTTTACTTCAAAAATGTGTTAGAAAAGTGCTACATTCGGGAAAAAGGCAAAGAAAATGCTGTATTTTTTCCAGAAACGAAAGCGCTATAAGATTGTTATACGTTTCCTTATTATACCCTCACTTTAGTGTGACGAGGGTATATATCATTTGCTACGAAAAAAAGTGTAACACATCAAAGGAGTGATCTAAGACCCTAAGTATGTTCGGCGGATATTAGTTTTGGGTCATTTTAAGTCGAATGAGCAATGTCCGTCCGTCTGTCTGTCTGTCTGTCTGTCTGTCTGTCTGTCTATCTGTCTGTCTGTCTGTCTGTGTGTCTGCTGGCTGGTGCGCACGATAACTCTCGAAAGGAGTAACCGATTGACTTCAAATTTGGTACGTGGTAATATTTTTTTCTATCTCCGGCTAAGTTCGAAGATGGGCCATATTGGTCCACTCCTTCTAGTACCTCCCCCACAAAGTGTTAAAATGTTGTGAAATATTGAATCTTTAATAACTGCTATACTGCTTATTCGAATCTTCTGAAATTCCACACATAGCATTAGTTTATTGGTCGCTATCAACTCGAGAAAAATGGGCCATGTTGCTACGCCCCTTTTGGTACCTCCCACACAAATGCACCATTTTGCACCAAAAGTTAACAGCTTATAACATTAATAACGGTGTATAAAAATACTTGAAATTTTGCACAGTGTTATGCTTTTATATTGCCTACAGTCCAGAGAAAAATGGGCGTTGTTGCCACGCCCCTTTTGGTACCTCCCATACAAAGGTACCATTTTGCACCAAAAGTTAACAGCTTATAACATTAATACAAGTGTATAATAATACTTGAAATTTTGTACAGTATAATGTTTTTATAGTGCCTATAGTCCTGTGAAAAATGGGCGTTTTCGCCACGCCCCTTTTTGTACCCCCACACAAAATGGCCAAATCATACCACAATTTAATATCACATAAACGCTTATAATTCGGCGCAGTGCAATGAATTTAAAGTATCTACTGTTCAGCGAAAAATAGGTGTATTTGTTAAACCCCTTCTGGTAGCTCCCACACAAATTGACAGAATAATTCGAAATATTCTATATTACATTACTCACAAAGTGACACAAATTGACAGAATAATTCGTGTAATATTCAATATTACATTACTCACAAAGTGAGGGTATATCTTAGTCGGTTTACCCGACTGAAACTTTCTTACTTGTTAATTTCTCAGAAACCTCTAGTAAATGGACCCGGTACCAATCTCGCTGAAAAGGGTGAAGTAGTTTTTGATCAGACCTTAAATACAGCTGTGTTTTACTCTTATTGGATAATTCCTTATTTGGTTCCGATTTGGCTATAACAATTCAATGCAATATTTTTAAAAAAAACATTGAAACATGACTGTTTATGTAACCCACAAGTAGATGTAACTAACTTAATTAGACTTACAATTTTCCCATCAGCACATTAAACATTTAACAGCTTAGCTTTGTAAAAAAATCTTCTTTTAAATCAGCTCTCACAATATTCTATTATTCATTTCATTAGTGTTCACAGAAAAATATACAGTATTTATCTTAAGCCCACTTTAGCGTTTCTCTCTTCTGGCCAAAAATTCAACAATTACTAAGTGTTCTTTGACATTGAGCCATTCTAAACAACGTTTCGTTTCTTTTTGTTTTTTTAGTTGTTCGTTTTTTCCCCCATCCAACTCGTGAAATGTTTGTTTTTCTCATTTAGCCTCGACAAGAACCATTTGTGCAAATGTTTTTAATTATATTTTAACTCGAAGCAAATTTGCTGGGAGAACTAAAAAGACTTCAAACGAGAAAAGGACGGGGGCTAAACGCTGAGATGGGGCTTTCAAAAAGTGTAGAATAACAACACTGACAATGTCAACAAACACTTGAAATAGAGCACTGCACCGAAGAAAAAAAAGCAGCAGCAACATTAAAACGAACAACATAAACGGAATTTTTATGGCAAACAAAAAAGAGCCTTTGGGCAAAATGTTGCAAGTGTGTTAGCGAGGAAAATGTTAAAATCTAACTAAAAGTGGATTGTAAAGAAATCAAGGCTAAATTAAGTTTTGTTAAAAATTAAGGAAGAATAAACAGAAAATACAGTGAAACAAGTAAGGGGAACTCAAAGTCGGGTAGTGTCAGCCAAAAAGACGTCAGAGGTCGACTCTAGTCTAGAGGAAGACCTCAGAGATCGACTCTAGAATAGAGGAAGACTTCAGAGGTCGACTTTAGTATAGAGGAAGACCCCAGAAGTCGACTCAAATATAGAGGAAGACTTTAGAGGTCGACTCTAGTATAGAGGAAGTCTTCAGAGGTCGACTCTAGTGTAGAGGAACCCCTCCGAGGTCGACTCTAGTGTAGAGGAAGACCTCAGAGGTCGACTCTAGTGTAGAGGAAGACCTCAGACGTCGACTCTATAGTTTATAGTGGTCGATCCTCGACTCTATAGTGGTCGATATATAGAGTCGAGGTCGACCATAGTATAGAGGAAGACCTCAGAGGTCGACTCTATAGTATATAGGCGACCACTTTGGTCTTCCTCTATACTATAGAGTCTACCACTGAGGTCTTCCTCCATACCATAGAGTCGACCACTGAGGTCTTCCTCTATACTGTAGAGTCGATCACTGAGGTCCTCCTCTATACCATAGAGGAAGACTCTAATTTAGAGGAAGAACTCAGAGGTCGACTCTAGTATAGAGGATCTCAGATCAATTTAATTGCTCATAACTTTAATTCCAGAAAATGAAAAATGTGAAAAATCGTCAAAATTATATTTTAACTATATTCTTCGTAAATTCCAATTTTTTGTTAAATTCGAGGAAAATTTTAGATCCAACGATTTCGTTTGACGAGTATAATCGATTGGCATATACAAAATTTGGAAATTCCAAACTTTGATTTTTTTTTTGTGAAATTTTAGACACACTCCTTTCCTAAATGTGAAAATATGCCCAAAATCACATTTTCATTACTTTCTTCGTAATTTTTCTAAATTTGAGAAAAATTTTAGTTTAAACGATTTCGTTTGACGAGACGAGAAATTCTAAACTTTGATTTTTTAGTGAAATTTTTGCATAAAAAAATTGACAAATTTGGAAAAACGTCCAAAATTACATTTTCGCTATATTCTTCGTAATTTGCACGTTTTTACAAACTGTGAAGAAATTGTAGGTCATACGATTTCGTTTGGCAAGTATAGCCGATTGGCATAAATAAAATTTCGAAATTCCAAACTCTTCAAACGATTTCGTTTTATTACGAAGAATATAGTGAAATATAATTATAAAATTAAAAAAAAAACTACATTTGTTTTCGTGGTTCGCGATGCGAACCCAAGCAAAAAACAAAAATGTATTGGTATGAGAGT
Source organism: Eudasyphora cyanicolor (assembly GCA_963930755.1). NCBI lineage: Eukaryota > Metazoa > Arthropoda > Insecta > Diptera > Muscidae > Eudasyphora > Eudasyphora cyanicolor. The sequence continues at coordinate 35,065,138 of OZ005737.1, read as the reverse complement.
TTTAGTATGTTGACATAGTTCGGCAAAATACGGGTTTGGTTAGCAGTTCTTGTTAAATGCAATTTACTGCTTCCACAAGTATTTCAGCTGATTTAAGTTAAAGACATACACTATTGCTACTGAATTCTGAAGATGATAGAGTGGTGTCTATCGAAACTGCAGTCAATTCTACCAAGCAATTAAAACTCTCTACCAATTTTTTGTATTTGTTTCTATTACTTTCTTGGAATAGACAGAAAGTAAATGGAACATATGGTTTCAAACCAAAAGATAAATTCTGACTGAATAACAAAAGTACAGACCAACAATAAATAACAACAACACAAAATTCCAAACTTTAATTTTTTGTGAAAATTTTGGTGTAACCTCTATCCAAAATTTGAAAAAAAGCGCAAAATCAAGTTTTCACTATTTTTCGTAATTTTCATGTTTTTCCAAATTTTGAGGTCAAGCGGTTTCGTTTGATGAGAATATATATACAAAATTTCGAAATTCTAAACTATTATTTGTGAAATTATTTTTTGTGAAATTTTTTACATCAGTGTAATCCTATTGGCATATACAAAATTTCTTTGATTGTTTTGTGAAATTTTTGGCATAAGTGTACACCATTTCCAAAATGTTAAAAATGCCCAAAATCACTTTCTTCGTAATTTCCATTTTTACTAAATTTGAGGAAAATTTTGGATCAAACTATTTCGTTCGACGAGTATAATCGATTGCATACACAAAATTTTTGACATAAGTGTCAAAAAAATACCCAAAATCACATTTTCACTATTTTCTTCGTAATTTTCATGTTTTTACAAAATTTGAGGAAAATATTAGGTCAAACGATTTTGATCGACTATATAATTTATAATCGATTACCTATACAAAATTTCCAAATTCCAAAACTTCCATGTGTTGTGAAATTTTTGATATTAATGTAAATTTGGAAAAAAAAAGTCCCACTTTGAAGCCCTCTAGCACGCCCCTGTCTGACATAGGGGACCCAAATATAAAACTTAACTTCTCTAACACCTCTTCATCTCCCATGCCAAGTTTGGTTGTTTGGTTAAAAAACTGTTGAATTATTCCCCCTTTTTGAATCGTACCACAGTGCAGTGTTTTGCAAAAACAGACGAAAATTGGCAGACTAGTCTTGGTATTTCGTCCATAACGTCCATTGAGTCTCACAACAATTTTACTGTTCGAGTGCGACGAATATTCTGTGAAAATTTTAAGAAAATCAATTTCGTAAAACACAAAAACTAGTTTTTTTTAATATTTTCAAAAATTAAAATGCCCATTAAAATGCCCATAAAATTGCCCATAAAATGCCCATAAAAAAGTCCCACTTTGAAGCCCTCTAGCACGCCCCTGTCTGACATAGGGGACCCAAATATAAAACTTAACTTCTCTAACACCTCTTCATCTCCCATGCCAAGTTTGGTTGTTTGGTTAAAAAACTGTTGAATTATTCCCCCTTTTTGAATCGTACCACTGTGCAGTGTTTTGCAAAAACAGACGAAAATTGGCAGACTAGTCTTGGTATTTCGTCCATAACGTCCATTGAGTCTCACAACAATTTTTTACTTTTCGAGTGCGACGAATATTCTGTGAAAATTTTAAGAAAATCAATTTCGTAAAACACAAAAACAATTTCTTTAATTTTTTCAAAAATTAAAATGACCATAAAATTGTTCGAAAAAAATTTTTTAAAAAAAATTATAGCGAGATCTTATTTTTCCTATTTGTAAGAGCTTACATACATTTTAGCCAAAAATGATCTACTTAGGTCGATATTAAATATTCTGACCCATACGTCATATTTTGAAATTACAATCCATTATTTACAAAATTCGAAAAAATAAAATGGTCGCTTTTTTTCTTATAATTTCATTGATTTTATATAAAATGATTTGACGAAATTACATATTTCGAAATTACAATTGTAAAATTTTTGTTATTTCTAAAATTTGCATATAATGGCAAACATATATTTGCAATTTTTTCTCATAATTTCAATGTTTTTAAAATTTTTAAAGAAAATTTTACATTAAAAGATTTCGTTTGACTAGCACAATCGACCATTTTTTGAAATTCATTTCGCAAATTTATTTGAAAAAAGTTGAAAAATGATTTTACATAAAACTGATTTAAATTTTTAGTAGAATTTATTCTCCATTTTTTCCACAATGAAAAATTTCACATCAACATTAGTTTTATTAAATGTAAGTCATCATAAAATTTTAATTTCCCCCTATTTCGAGTCATTAACAATTGTTCTAAAATAATTTAAGTCACTTTCACAATAAATATTTTCTATGTTCAAATATTTAATAATAAATATTTACGTAACAAACAAAACACATTCATTGAATGTATCTACATTCATATAAATATGTACAAACTCGTACATATGAATGTATTTTCACAGTGGCATTGTTTATTGAGTAAATAACAAATACGCACTTCAGCTTTTTAAAGCAGAGCTAATAAAGGAGTAAAATATACGAGGATTGATATAACAGGAGATTTTTCGTTTTTTTTTTTGTTCAGGTTAAGATCTCAATGTTTTTTTTTTCCAAAATGCAAGATATTTGTTGAAGGACTCCTAAGTTGGGGTCTAGTAATAAAATTAATGACGACACATACTTAAAACAAGTATGTGACTTCGGCATAAATTAAATAACAATTTTCATTAAAGTAACTACAGTTTACATGTTTTTTAAGAAATTGTCATTGATATAAAAATATTTGTTTTTGATTTGATGAAACATGAATCTATAGTTTTGTACACGTCCATCTTTAAGTTAAAGAAAAAAATCAATCATTTTGTGACAAGCTTCATTGTTTTAGGTAACATTTCAATAAATTTAAGGATTTTGTACATTAAACCAAAGACGTAGACAAGCAATAGCTTTAAACAGCTTCAAATGGTATGTTGGCCGGTTTATGCAACAAAATATATTTATATAAATATATATATAGTATTAAATTATATTTTTTTAATGAATTTACTTTTCGATTCAACGCACTATTGGCGGAAATGGCAAATTGTGGCCAAAATGCCGTAAAATCTACATAAATGCTTGGATTTTGGTGAAGTTTGGAATGAAGGCAAACTAAGTACCCTTTATTATAATCGCGTAACACATCATCACATTTTTATACCCTCCACCATAGGATGAAGGGGAATATTCATTTTGTCACTCCGTTTGTAACACCTCTAAATATTGATCTGAGACCCCATAAAGTATATATATTCCTAATCGTCGTAAAATTCTAAGACGATTTAGCCATGTCCGTCTGTCCATCCGTCTGTGGTAATCACGCTACAGTTCGCAATAATAGAGCTAGGTTGATCAAATTTGGTACCAATACTTCTTATAGTTGCACGTTGTTTGGGATTGCAAATGGGCCATATCGGTCCATATTTAGATATAGCTCCCATATACATATAGCATCTAACTTGTTGTGATTCCTACTGCCCTCATCTACTATATTTTTGTGTTTTCGGTGTTACTTTCTTTAGGTTTGAGTTATTTTGTGATGTCACATGCTATCTATGGTGGAGGGTATATAAGATTCGGCATGGCCGAACTTAACGCTTTTGCTTGTTTTACTTTTTATAGTATACTAGCGGACCCGGCGAACTTCGCCTCGCCCCAATTTAACGCCTTCAGATAAACTCCAGAGTGATAATAAAACACAGATAGTTAAAATTTTAATGCGATTTGTTTAAAAGGAATCGAAATCAGTAGAGAGCGATGTGACAAAACAACAAACAACGAAGACAGAAGACAGGCAACGTACAGATGACCGTGCGAAAAACAGGGAAATTCGAGATTAATTCCACAGACTTCCTACGATTGGTTTTGAGATTTATTGATTGTAATCGCAAAAGCCAATCGTACAGGGAACTGAATCCGCTTGAATTGGAATGAAAGATCAGTTGGAATAATCGGAATTCGTGGGATAAGGACTTCCTCTCCTTTGAATTTTCCCTTGATGATCGTCGCCTGAATCACATTGTCCATCAGTTTCATAATGGACAACCGCGAACTATGCACAATTTCGGATGATTCAGATTCCGCAACATGATTATGATTGATTCCACCTTCAGCTGTAAATTATGCGGCGGAGCTCCTGGCACATCAAGCGAGTTCGATTTTACTTTGAATAATAAAATTCATGCTATTGACGTCCTTATTCTTCGCTGCTAATATTGCCCGTTCACTAATCTAATCGAGATTTGGAAACACTTTGGTGATGAGTTCCTCGTTCGACGATGTGAACTCGCAAAAATTTGCCGGGAACAATATCAATGCAGTGGAAACATCAACAGTAATTTGGCCATTGCCAAGCGCCAATAGTTGTTTCGAGAATTCAAGAGCCGATGAGTCGTTCTGCAGCGCGACTCTCATGTTCGTGGTCAATTTCAACTTCTTGACATGCCGCCACAAAGACCACGATTTCAGGCATGCATTAATTTCATCGGCAGTAGATTTCGGGATGACGGGAAGCGTTTGCCGAAAATCTCCGGGCAGCAATATCATAGACTCACCAAATTGTCTCAAATCACGTCGTAAATCCTTCATCGTTCGGTCAACTGCCTCCAGAGCTCGTTTATGCGCCATCGTGCATTCATCCGAAATTATGATTTTGCAATGCCCGCAATCCAATAAGATAACCTTACCTCTTATACTCAATCTTATTATCTGAAAAAATGTTCGAATTGATAAATATCGCGTTGAATTTTAAATGATCGTAATGCTTGTACCGTTTGCCGATGTGATACGCGAAATCAGTGTAACAATACGCAAAACTCGAATGAATTGCAGCAAGAAAAATAGCACATACTCGTACTTATGTTTAATAGAAAACTTTTTTGTTTATTAGAAAATTAATAAAAAAAAATTGGATTGATAAAGAGAGCAGCAGATAGGAACAGTAGGAATCTCGCAAGAAATAGCATTTTTCGATTTTCCCAATTTTCCGACTTTTCCGGAGGGTTTTCCCAAAATTTTCTTTCGTAACAACCTTCTCCTGGCAAATACGAACAACTGAAAAAAAATTGAGCTAAATCGGTCCAGCCATTCTCAATTGATGAATTACTATAAATTTTTCACACCATTTTTATACCCTACACCACACTGTGGTACAGGGTATTATGACTTTGTGCATTTGTTTGTAACACCCAAAAGGAGAAGAAATAGACCCATCGTTTATTATACCGATCGACTTAGAATCACGTTCTGAGTTGATTTAGCTATGTCCGTCTGTCCGTCTGTCTGTCCGTCTGTCTGTCCGTCTGTCCGTCTGTCCGTCTGTGCATGTATTGTTGTAATCAAAGTACAGGTCGCAATTATGGTCCGATCTCGACGAAACTTTACACATAACTTTGTTTTGGCCCAAGGACGATCCCTATTGAATTTGGTTAAAATCGCTTCATATTTAGATATAGCCCCCATATATATGTTAGCCCCGATTTGACATGTAAGCGCTGTAAAAACTTTATTTTATATCCGATCAGTATGATATTCGGCAAATAGAGGTTTCTTATTATATGAATGTGTTCATTTGGAAGAAATCGGTTCAGATTTAGATATAGCCCCCATATATACGTTACCCCCGATTTGACATGTAATACTGCTAAATTCGGAGAAAATCGGTTCAGATCTATATATAGCCCCCATATATATGTTACCCCCGATTTGACATATAAGCGCTGTAAAAACTGTATTTTATATCCGATCAGTATGAAATTCGTCAGAAAGAGGTTTCCTATTATATGAATGAACACTTTTAAATTTGGAAGAAATCGGTTCAGATTTAGATATAGCCCCCATATATACGTTACCCCCGATTTGACATGTGAGCGCTGTACAAATGTTATTTTATATCCGATCAGTGCGAAAGTCGGCAAAAAGAGGTTTCTTTCTACATGAAAGAATACTGCCAAATTCGGAGAAACTCGGTTTAGATTTAGATATAACACCCATATATATGTTACCCCCGATTTGACCTGTAAGCGCTGTATACAGGTCAAATCCGATCAGTACGAAATTCGACAGAAGGAGGTCTTTTTACATGAATGAGTATTCAGGGAAGATCGGTCCAGATTTATATTAAAGCTCCATATATATGTACCTCCTGATTTGGTATCAAACCGCTATATAAGTTGTATTTTACTTCCGATCATTAAAATTTTCCAGAAAGATGTTTCTCAATTTAGGAACGAATATTGCTTAATTTAGCGATTATCGTTTCAGAATTAGATAATATGTTTCTGCCCATTTACCAATTATTCCAAATTATTATGGCAATGACCCTTATCGCATTGTTAGAGAGGTGTAGGGTATTATATAGTCGGCCCCGCCCGACTTTCTGCCTTTCCTTATTGGTTATATATATAGATTCTGCTCAGTCATGAATAAAATAAGACCTTTCCGAAGAAAATCGAGGCGCAATTTATTTTCTTTAATTAATTTGTTTTTTTATGTTTATATTTAACAATCGTATTTTAATAAAACTACCAGTGGTTTATATGTTCTCCCACCCTCTGTCACTAAGGACCCTCTTACCCGCTATTTACACATATTTTATAAACTGTATTTAAGTTCATGTATACCTTAAATGAATTAACAGAACATGCTTATTTCAAGGTCAGACATTTTAAATTTAAATACTTAGACGTACTTAATTTTAAGAAATATTATTACAAATAAGTACGAGTCATACATAAATTTACGCCAACATATGCTTATATTAAGGTCAAACACAATTATTATTATTATTATGTAAGATACTTGAATCTATGATATGCATCCTAAAATCAAGTACGTTACCTGGCCTCAAGTTAACTACAAACATTCTTATTTAAATTCTGATTGTCTTTGGCTCAAAATCATTGCCGAAATCTTAAAATTTAAGACAAATTCTTCGATTTTCAGAATGCATTTTTTCCTAAAAATGTTTTGATTTATATGCTAAAATAAAATGTTGTCAAAACTTCCAGAGTGCTCCTCCACATGGGCTAGGTGCTCAACACTGTTTCTATCTAGGAAACATTTTGCCATTATCTCATTTCACAATAGACAAGCAGTAAAGGAAACAAAAGAGTGCTCAATATAGTCCCATTTAAAAAGAATTCTAAAGCTGGGAAAATGACTCCTTGAACTCTTTCAATGTTTCACGTATGTTTTCAGCTTTTGAAAATGTAAAAACAAATAAATAACACCTTTAGGCATATTTGCTTGCAACACACAAAACCAGAGTTCTCACTCACACAGACGCACGCACACACACAACAACAACCAACTAAAGAGGTTTTGTACTCTCATTCTCCCAGCACCGAACGCCAAGCACAGAGTGTGTATGAGTTGAAAGTACTTACACTCTGAGATACTATACAACCGACACGGTAAGGACCAATTATTACACATACACGCGGACTGTGTATATATTTGAGTGTGTACTTATGTGATTGTCATTGTGTATCTTCTCTCGCTGTGTGTTTGAGTGTGTGTACTCATGTGTGTCGGTGTGCGTATGTTGGTGTATTGCAAACAAGTGTTAAAGTATTAAAAAGTAACAGGCGCTCAGCAATTGTTACAACGCAAACAGACAAACAAGCGTCAATTTTATCATCAGCATAACAAGCAAACAAACACTCACCCAGACACTTGCACTCTTACTCGTACTTGTCCATTTCCGCACCGCATCGCATTGCTTCGCACAGGCCCGAGTCATTCTCGGCCATATTGTTCACGCAATTGTAGCAGTATTAAAAAAAGAAACAAAAAACAACACACAACAGCAACAGCAACAGAGGCTGCATGGCTGTAGTAGCTTTAGCAGTAGCGGTAACCTAGGTTCATGGCTGGTTTATGTGTGTGGAGCTGGCAAATAAACAGCAGCCATTTAGAAGACTCTAACCTCTCCTCGGCCTCTGTCACAACAATCCCACAATCCCAGTCTAAGTTTTTCATTGCGGGAAAACTGTTACATGTTGTTGGAGGGTGAATGATACAAATGATGTGACGATTCGTCTGTGCGAATAAATGAGTGACTGATATCGCTGTTTCTAGGATGCTTATTCATGGAATCACAACCATTTTAAGTTAAGATAAGGAAATTCAAAATATTGACCCAAAAATAAGTGATATTCAAACTTTGCCATTTTCGCTCTAGGAGGATTTACCATGCGTACTCCTAAGAACGATACTATATTGAAATGAAACTAAGGGTCAGCAGTATGTAAACTGCATACTTAGTTGTTTATTACGTGTTCGTTTGTTCTTTTGCAAGACTATTTTTCTCTGCACTTATTACAACGTGTATTGATTAATATGCACATCAAAAGAAAGCGGAGAATTCCTGCTATTCACTAACATTTTTAGAATAGAATTTTTTGTGGATGAAGGATATTAAAAAGCGTAATTTTAAACTTTTTTCCTTGAATATCCTTCAAAGTAGTGGGTCTTAAAATCCGGAAAAATACGTGTTACAGAACTCTAACTGACACAATACATATACAATTTCAGCCTTCTATCATAAACGTTTAGAGAATAACAATTATTTAATATCCACAATCTTCATAATATATTAAGGACACTGAGACAAAAAGAAATAATTGTATTCCTTCCGACTAGTCGGAAAACAATGTACTAACTTCCTTATTTCACGATCGTTTGTCCATTTCACAGGACTTTTAACGAAATGGACAAAAAAAGGTCAAATTGACCCATTACGAGGGGAGGTAGTGGGTTAATATCTTCCATAAAAATTATCCTCATACAATTCTACTATATAACTTTGACAATGAAAAATTTCTCAGATTATCTATAGCATTTTTATACCCTACACCACACTGTGGTACAGGGTATTATGACTTTGTGCATTTGTTTGTAACACCCAAAAGGAGAAGAGATAGACCCATTGTTTATTATACCGATCGACTTGTAATCACTTTCTGAGTCGATTTAGCTATGTACGTCTGTCTGTCCGTCTGTAGACTTATTCTTGTAATCAAAGTACAGGTCGCAATTATGGTCCGATCTCAACGAAACTTTGCACATATCTTTTTTTAGGCCCAAGGACGATCCCTATTGAATTTGGTTAAAATCGGTTCAGATTTACATATAGCTCCCACATATATGTACCTCCGATTTGGCATATATGCACTGTATAAGCAACATTTTGTAACCGATTTGTACAAAAATTGACAGAGAGTAGTCTCGTGATACACTTAGATACAATACAAAATTTGGGGGAAATCGGTTCAGATTTATATATAGCCCCCACATATATGTTGCACCCGATTTGACATGTAAGCGCTGTAGAAACTGTATTTTATATCCAATCAGTACGAAATTCGGCAGAAAGAGGTTTCTTATTATATGAAGGAATACTGCTAAATTCGGAGAAAATCGGTTCAGATTTAGATATAGCCCCCATATATATGTTACCCCCGATTTGAAATTCAATAGCTGTAGAAACTGTATTTTATATCCGATCACAGCAAAATTCGGCAGAAAGAGGTTTCTTATTACACGAAGTAATACTGTCAAATTTGGAGAAAATCGGTTCAGATTTAGATATAGCCCCCATATATATGTTAGCACCGATTTGACGTTCAAGCGCTGTAAAGAAGATCAGTACGAAATTCGACAGAAAGAGGTTTCTATTTTACATGAATGAGTATTCAGGGAAAATCGATTCAGATTTATATATTAGCTCCATATATATGTTCCTCCTGATTTGGTTACAAAGCGCTATAGAAGTTGTACTTTACTTCCGATCATTACAAAATTCTCCAGAAAGATGTTTCTCAATTTAGTAACGAATATTGCTTAATTTAGCGATTATCGGTTCAGAATTAGATATATCCGCATATATATGTTCTTACCCATTTATCAATTATTTCAAATTATTATCGCAATAACCCTTATCGCATTGTTAGGGAGGTGTAGGGTATTATATAGTCGGCCCCGCCCGACTTTCTGCCTTTAGTATAATGCTCCCTTCGACCAAAAATTAAAACTCAGACCAGCTTGACCATAAGTTTATTCTACAAAAATGATCTACTCAACATGACCTTTAAAAATTATAGGGACGCTATTCTGTTCCAAAAATGCTGTTGGGCAGCGTTATTATTTGGCTCAGTTTCCCTTTTACATTATGCTGACTGTGGAATTTAAATGATTGCACTGTGTGTGCAAAATGCACTTTACAAATGTATTTTCGATGAAAATAACTTACCCCGCATAATTTTGACCCGCTAAATTGAATTGCATTAACAGTTTTTGCCTGTGACATCGCGTTTTCGAGATATTTAGCCACTAAGTTTGTTAGGAAATTAAAGAGGTTAGTAAATTCAAACACAATTTTAGTATAGAAGGCTTCGAAATAAACGTTCCATTTCAAAGAACAAAAAAAGGAGACACTTCAATAAGTATTTCTCTCAAAACACCCGAAACCTCCACTCACCCCTTACCCTTCGATGTGTTACACATACACAAATGATATATACCCTCCTCTCTAAGATGAGGGGATACAAAATAAAAGAAAACTGTATTAAACAGTTGTTTAAAATATTTTTCGTGTTTAGGGCGTCCTCTATAATCTACGAAGTTTTATTTAGGAACTACAAGCATCTATATATGAAGCATTATTTGTCAGGAAGCCAGTTTTTTTCGTGTTTAGGGCGAATATATCGTCTTACTAGGATTTTCAGAAAAATAACAAAAAAAATTAATAATTATACCCGATCTCGACCAGGAAATAAAAAAACTTGAGTAGACAGTTTTGTTATGTTTCTAGTCAGCCTTGAGAATTATATAGATATTTCCATGACTAATAACTTTTGTTAAATTTTTTGGCACAGAGTTATAGAACAAATTTAAGGTGCTTCTCTTAAAATTGGAATATCGCGGAAACTAGAAAAAACGCCTCTTCAAAATTTTGTCCATCGCTAGTACGCTAAAATAGCATTCTTCTGAAAAATTTTGAGTAAATTCCCTTGACCACGCTTTTTGTTATTCGCAAATTAATAGTTTGACCTTGAATTTCAATGTCAAAATAATGTTTCTGCAAAAAATGATTATCACCATTGAAAATCCCATAAAAAATCTTTAAGAAACATTTATTACATATTGCATGTCGTTCACCAAATTTGACATAAAAGGCGAATAATAGGAGCATATTTTTTAAAGTCGACAAATTAAAATGCATAAAACTGCAGTTGTGGTCACCAGAATGCAGTCACGTTTTAGATTAATACTATTTCGGCATACGCCAACATGTCCACCAAATTTCAGTCTACGTGATTGGTCCAAAAATGGGCAAATTTTTAAATTGATATTTCTGGCACAATTTTTTAGCGAGAATGCTGTTATTTTGTGCATATGTATCTGGGGGTAGTCTACATGATTGGTCCAAAAATGGGCGGGATCGGACTAATGAGCGTGGCCCCGCCCATATAAATAAAATCTTGAAATTAGGATATATTGCACAATTTGTTAGCGAGAGTGCTGTTATGTATTTCGTGGCAGGATTCGTGATTGGTTCAAAAATGGACGGGATCGTAAATCTCAATCTGGGGCAACGAAGTGGACCGGGTCCAACTAGTTTAAAATATTTCTTAAGTAATTTAAAACGTTAAATATTTAAATGTCTTCATTTTCACTCTACGTGGATTACTTAATGAACTACTTTCATTTTAAGTTTTGCTAATTTTGACAAAAAAAAAATAAGTTATATACAAATTTCGCCCAAATTACGTTCTTTTTTTAAGATTTAGCAAAGTGTCGACCTTTTCACTCTAAGAGGCTTATTTAATGATCTACAGTTATTCAAGGATTTGCTAAAGAAATTCAAAATGTTGGCCAACACAAATATTGTTTTTTTTTCGTTCGGGGAGACTTACTTAAGCAACTACAGCCACTATAACTTTAGCTAAGGAAATTCTATTTTTTTTTTTGCAAGAGATATGAAACTGTTATACAGATTTCGCCCGAGGAGGTTCATTAAAGCAACAGCAGCCTTTCTAAATTTTGCTAATTTATTCCAAAAAATAAATAATATTAAAATTCCTTCCATTTCGCTCCAGGAGGCTTGTTTAAAAATTGCAGTCATATTCAATTTTGCTCATGAATTTCAAAGTTTTGAATAAAAAATACGTTGATTTATGGGACTTATTTAAGGTAATACAACCATTTTAAGTTTATGTAAGGATATTGTAACGAACACTGCACGTGCTTGAAAACATTTCTTTATAGAAATGTGAAATTTTTGAGAAAAATAGATTAAAAAAAACCTATCATCTAGTGGAGGAATTGTAGAAAGTAGGACTACGAAAGTCTTTAATTAGCTAGAAATCAGTCGGGTATGCGGGGTTCGCGTCCTTTTCCTCAATCCTCTGGTTTCCGTTCAATAATAGTTTAATAACTCCCTATTTATTTTAAAATACATATTGGACATGGATAAAAGTTACTATCGACAAACGAAAATACCTCAGAAAAGATATCAACTAAAATCAAATGGAAATTTAATAACAAACAAAAAGAGAGTGATTGTTTGGTGCCTTAATGGTATATCCCAGATCTTGTGGAAATATCATCGTCTCAAAACCCACCCTACCTATGCTTCTATAGACGACATTTATTATATAGAACCCCAAAAACAAACCTTTTAACTCACCCTTATTTCACAATCGTCGTCATTCTTGTGTAGGAAAACTTTTTTATAATTAAGCAATTCATAATAATTAATTTATTTAACTTTTCAAACAAAATCAATAACACGTAATTTACTATCTCTACCAATTTTCATAATACTTATCGAAATGAACATATCTTAAAGAAATTGCAACAGTTTTTTAGAAAAAAAGAAATCAGAAGAAATCTGAATGCCTCCAAAATTATAAGACTACTTTATAATAATTTAACAGCGGTAACCCTATGATGCAAAAAAGAAAAACTTTACTTCTTTCACTATTATTTACGGAGCCGAATTTGTATCGAGGAGATACTTTTAAACAATTCAATTCATTTACACAAGAGAAAAAAAAACAAGAGAGAGAGCGAAGAGTAAAACATACGAGTAGTAGGTAGGAGTACTAAAATATCAGTTTACACTAATGCTTTACTCTTTTCTCTCTTTGCGAATGTCGTCGTCACTCAAAAAAAAAACTTTCAAGTTCTGGTACGGACTTACCAACATCAGTTGCAGCCGTTGAAGAGGGCCCGTATCAATCACTTCTCGATGCGGCGGTATTATAATGATGTGCTGTACGTTAAATAAAATTAATTGTCAAGTTAATTATGAACTGATAATGAATTTAGTGAACTACTTAGCTGGTACTTTACACAATTTTTTTACCAGAGTTTTTCGATATTTCGGTAAAATTTTTCCACGGACTATTCGGTTCCACAAAATCTTTTCCGTTTTCTCCGTTTTAAAAAGGATTTGGGGCTGATTTTCTTCTACACCCTCAATTCAGGATTTCTGTTGTTTTTTGTTTCTTTTCATAGAACTTTTTAAAATTATTATTCTTAATTTAATGTAATGTTTGGTTCTTTGCTTTTCAAAGGGAAATAGTAAAGGAATGTTCTGCGCGCATCGTCTCTATACTGTAGTAAATGATTGGGGAGCACAAATGCATGCTAGTTTAAATGTGGAGTACGGGCGCAGGTAGGTATACGACAGTCAACCGTTTGCACGCGAAGAAGAATTAATGTGGTTGTTGTAATTTCTGGTTTTTGGGGCTGCAATTACGTTTTATGACCCTTCAGTACACAGCACATGTGATTGATCAGCAGCATTTGAGTTTTGCTAATATTGAAATGATCGTTGCCATGGAGTGTTATAATGACTTATTACTTTGGTGACTGCTGTTGGTCTGTCTGTCTGGTTGTGGGTGCCGTTGATGCCCAATAATGATAATTAAGAAGACTTATGATAATTCACTTGAATATCGCCAATTCACTTGAGTAGAGTGAAACTAGGGGGAAACAAGAAGATTGCACCCGCAATCTGCGATGGACTTTGGGAGAATTTCGACACTTCAAGTCGATTCTCCCGGTTTTTTGAATGTTACAGAATTTCCTAAAAGGCTATATGTCTGTAATCCTCAATTTGGGCTCTTTTTTGGCGGGACACTATATAAAAATGATGATTCTATTAACCTCATTCCCTTATTTTTATTTCAATTTCATTAGTATTACCTTTAATTGTCACATAACAAGCACTTTAACTAGCAAAGATAATAACAACTTGAATGATTGTAGAGAAGTTTTAAGATTTTATTTTTTTATATAGAACGACCTTAGCTCTCGTCTTCGAAATGAAAAAGGAAGTTCATAAAAAAATGTTCCTTTACTATATCTCGTATTAAATCAATGCAAACTAAACACAGAATTTCTCAGACAGTTATTCATGGTAGTTTCACCATACTATATGACTAACATGATCATCGCCACAAGTACATCGTACTAATTAAGGGACCAAATGTTTTACAGTGATGGCGAAGAGAACATAGACATACAAATTTTAGTAATATGAGATACCATGGTCACCACAATATACAAATTGCATCCTCTTCGTCTCAGGAGGCTATGTTATTAATCTTAAGTTATTTTGAGTTTTGCTAAAGAAATTAAAAATTTGGAAAAAAAAGTAACTGTTATTTTTGGTCTACGAGGGTTATTTAAGAAACTACAGTCATTTCTTGCTAATATAAGGATATTTTAATTTTTAACAAAAAATAAGCCATATGGAAATTTTGTCCATACACAGTTTTAGCAATTCTGACTGTTGCTCTTATTTCAGTAATCAGTTATTTACAGTACAATTAATTCCTTCAGTCGTAATTTTGACTTTCAGGTGAAAAGCTCCATCGGGCGTCCTTGTAACTTTAAAGTCGAGGTAATTTTTCCAATGTTTAAAGTCCGCACTTCCATCCATATGCAAATATAAAGACAAACAGGAAAGAATAACATCCTTTTGCTTGTTAGAACAATTTCCTAAGCCTCTACAAAGGCCAATGATTAATGTTCAACATCATTGAAGCATAATCTTATGTAACACATGTATCTTACGCTGCGCGAAAAGGAGAAAATCGAGGACTGAAGGAAAAGAAAAACAGCCAACATGATTACAACATATCATGTTAACACACGCATATGACGGGAAAAAACAAAAAACAGCAATAAAACAAACGTTTATCTATCACTAGAGCAGAAACAATAGAAAAGAAGAGAAAGGACACTAGGAAATGGGGAAAATCGATGGTTTAAGCCAATTACATGAGACCCTACAACTTCCAGTCTGAAAATGAGAATAATGGATCAGGGGTTTTTCTGAGATATTAATATATCTCATAAAATCTACACGTTTTGGAGATCAATCATATATCGATACCATGCTAAGTGCAATAAGGTAGTTTATAAGGAGAGGCAATCAAAGTTTTATAAAATTTGTGTGGAATTCCTTTACCGAACGACCTGTACTCTTTTGTGAATAACTTTGGATTGGGTTGACGGATAAATACCAAATTTTCTCTGATTAAAATTTGGAATATTTATTTAAAAAAGAAATATCCCTGAAAACATACTATGCCGACTTAGCATTTTTTGGAATGAAGGTATCGTTCTGCATCGATATGAGATTTGTAATATATGGTTGAGCGTTGAATTAGTTACATTTTCCAAATATAATAAGAAAAGGTTAAGGCGATGTTTAAATCTCCAGTAAACAGATTCTAATGATCTTAATCACATTCGCCTACGATCCACCATCTTAAGATCTCCCAAATCTATAGACAAATTTAATATTTCCTCCTATGTTATATAGTGATAGCTTTAAAAAATAGTGAGAAATTTCTCTAAGGCAAAAATGAATAATAGCGGAAAATGGGAAATTCCAACAAGACAGAAGAGAAACCCTCAACAACAAGGAATAATCAATCTTTTTTGTTTTAAACGCCAGTGAAGGATGGGAAACGCGGATTACTCGCATACATTCATATTCGCGCAAACACATATTCTCCCCACAAATACAAACACACACACACTAACACACTCCCTTATGCAAATACAAATACTCTCATAAAAATACCCAGCATAAAAAGCTATAAATATCGTTTAAATAAATGCTCAAATAAACAGTTTAACTCACACATACAAACACAGACACAACCTCACACAAAAGACTATCAACACCAACAAATCTTTAGAGTAAACTTTCCCTTTTGCTCACAATACATTTACATTTCCCAGTCTTTGTTTTTGTTTGTAGAAGTGTTTAATA
This sequence comes from Eudasyphora cyanicolor, assembly GCA_963930755.1. Taxonomy (NCBI): domain Eukaryota; kingdom Metazoa; phylum Arthropoda; class Insecta; order Diptera; family Muscidae; genus Eudasyphora; species Eudasyphora cyanicolor. Next base: position 35,048,839 of record OZ005737.1, on the reverse strand, counting down.
TAGTATTTTCACTCGATTAATTTTGTTGTTTTTATGTTTTGCTATATGTTCCTGGGTGTGTGTGTGACTGAATGTGTTCTCTTGGCAATGGTCTTAAATCATAGATATTGTTTACGATTCCCTTTTATTTAGTTTAACATTTAGATAGATGTTGATGATGTTATGTCTAAGGATGTTTATCGAGTGATACACTCGAAATAAAAACCACAGTTCAAATCTGGTAGAAAGATGTTTCAATAGAAATCAAATAATTTAGAAAATTTCAGTCCAGTAACCTGAATGGAGTTTTTATACTTCCACTTTACACAGAATATAATATTAAATTTGGCATTTTGTGGCTGAGATGTCAGAATGTTAGACTTTGTCGAACCTTCAACCGTCCAAATTTTTTTCCAAAATTTTTAAACATCGCATATTGACGAAAAATTTTATGATGAGAAAGCTGTGTGCATCAGTTCACATATTGCGATGGCCAAAATCAATGAATTGAAATTCGAATTGCTTCACCACCCACCTTATTCGCCAGATTAAGCTCCTTCGGCTTATTATTTGTTTCCAAACTTGAAAAAAATGGCTTGGCGGAAAAAGATTTGCCAGCAATGAAGAGGTGAAGGTTGTGGTTGATGGCTATTTTCAAGGATGGGCTATCTATGGAGAGGATTATGGGAAGATGGTATAAAACAAATGAAATGACAGGCTGCCAGGTGGCGTCATTTACCAGATAAGGTAACCCGATTGTGAGTTTCAATAACCGATAATCCGCGTGGGCCGTCCTACTACGTCCACTATCAACCGCGTAGAGATCTTCAGTTGCTCAGTCAAAGCTATGCCCCTTTGGTCATTAGCAAGTAGAGCAGGTCTCATACTAAGACCAAGTTGTTATTGCCTTCTAAACATATATACGTTATAGGCAAGACAGAGGTGTATTGCATTGAATTGTCTCCCTAAGTCTCTGTCTGCGATCCCAATGTAGCACAGTTTACCTATCACAACTCAGCTTTGTTTCATAATTTTTACGACTCATAAAATGTACTTTTCTCCAAATTTTTGGCGAAGACTATTGTAGTTATATTTCATATAATCGAGTAATGCACTATCAGTTGCTGCTACAGAAATACGCTGTACTTGCTAGTGGGAGATCGCGAAGGAGTTCCATAAGTCGATGACCACAATGACATAGACGACGATGACGGCAACGTTCCTCGAAACACATTGCGGCCTAGCACAATGCATTATAGGCTGTTTCTCTTTACTTTCTGAGTTCACAGCCATTTCTAAAGTACACTTACTCCAGATATCGAATAAACCTTACAGTTACTGAGCAGTGGTGTTTTCGGTTCTGACATATGGAGCAGATTCAATGCCCAGAACTTTGTTTGGTTCCAGCCAGAACCAGCAGTATATGGAGATGATTTACCTCTACCACGATGAACAAATTGAGGAACATTGAACACATATAGTTGTGGTGGCAGCCCTGCGCCGAAGAAATGTTTCTTCGGGTCAATCCGGAGCATAGGACCGAATATACTAAGGCGAATATATAATCTGACCTGTACAATACCAAACGCTTGACCGGTCCATTTAAGACAAGGATCGGTCCACAGATTGTCATTTTTATATGAAAAAACCGGTAAAGCCACAGCCATTTCTTTATAACACCTACTCCAGACATTGATTAAACCTTCGGTTCTAGCATGCGGATCATATCCAATGCTCGGGACTTCAGTTCCGGCACGAACCAGAAGTATATGGAGATGGCGTTCCAGGATCTGCCACTCCCACGAAGAAAATAATTGATGAACATGGAACTTATACTCGAGTAGTTGTGGTGGCAGCCCTTCCACGAAGAAGAGGTGTATAGTAGATAACCCAATAATAACCCAAATAAATAGATAAGCCAATTGGTCATCTCCCGGCCAAGGAGTAGATAACCCAACTTAAATTTTACTAAGTAAAGATAACCCATCTTGCCTTTTTCTAAGTAAAGATAACCCAAAAACTAAAGAGAACTCACCTAGAGAGAACTCGACTTGTCGCATACAAAGGATTAAATACCCCATCTACTAAGGAATCCATGTTTCCAACTGACCGCCTATTAGGGAGTAGATAACATAACTGCTCGACTTCTAAGGAGTTGATAACCCAAATGACCCCCTATTAATGATTAGATAACCCAAGTGGTCGTCTACTAAGGAATATATAAAGGAGTTGATAACCCAACTAAGTAATATATAACGCACCTCCATCTCTGCAAAGGAATATACAACCAATTTGTCGTCAAATAAGATATAGATAACCCAACTGACCCTCTGCTAAACAGTATATGTAGAACCGAACGCGTAGTCTGCTAAAGAGTAGATAACTCAACTGGGAACCTATTAATGATTATATAACCCAACCGGTCGCCTATAAGTAATATATAATCCAGCTATATCTCTGCTAAGGAATGTATAGCCACTCTGTCGTCAACTAAGACATAGATAATCCAATTGGAGTCCTACTAAGAAGTAGATAACCCAACTCGTCGTCTGCAAAAGAGTATATAACCCAACTGATCTCTACGAAGGAGTAGATATTGCAAATGACAGCATTCTATGGAGTAGATAACTTAACTGAACGTCTACTAAACTGTAGATAAACCAACTTAAATTTTCTGAATTGCCACCTTGTGACATTCGAGTGTTGGTCTAAAAGTACCCAGCAAAAACTTGGTAAGTACATGTCATTACCACTTGCATTACCAGGTAATGACATATCATTACCCTCTGCATTACATGTAGTCAACAAATAATGACTTACTTATATTGACATAAATATGTACTTATTTGTAAGTTATTTTAAGTCGGGTATTCTAAAATATGCGACAACGCCAATTTTTATTGAAGAAACATTGATTTGATTTAGAAACTTAGTAACATTTCTAGTAAAAAACATCTCGTCATATTTAATTAAATATCGTCCCCTCAATAAAAGAATAGTGTATAATTTTTTTGTAGTTTCGAGAAAATCATATTTTAAGTTTTTGTGAAATTGGACTTCTTCGAAGATAAATATGTACATTTTAGAAGAGAATCGATGTTTTCAATTTCTTGTCATTTTAATATGTGGTGAAATAATCAGGCTACTACAGACGAGTTACTAAATTTGTAAATCAAACTAACGTTTCCTTAATAAAAATTGATTTTATTAGGCATATATATTTATAATATATATTATTATATATAACAAGATATATTTTTTATTCGGAATGTTACTAAATTTCTTATCAAATCAACTTTTCTTTTATAAAAACTGTTGTTGTCGCATATTTTACAATATCCAGCTTAAATTAACTTACAAATGCAATATAAGTAAGTCATTATTTTTTGACTATATGTAATACAGAGGGTAATGGCATGTTTTACATGCTAATGCAATGTACAATGACATGTACTTACCATTTTTTTGGTGGGAATATTCCGAGTAAAAAATATGTCTCGTCGTATTTAATTATATATGATATGTAAATGGTTATGAAAATCCTTACTGGTAAGGTGTTATTCAACCCCTTATTAAAATGACAATAATAACTACTTATACACGCTGAAAAAAATTCGTTTCTGTAGTATATTGTCCCAAACATATTCGGCTTGAAGTACACATATGTTTAGGTTACACTCCAAATATATAATATTTGACACCCACAAATATTATATATTTGGGAGGATATTGTTTTAAACCAAAATATATTCACATTCTAATATTTTTTTTATTTGGAACTAGTTTTTCTGAAATAAAGATTAATTTGTCTTTAAATATTTTGGCAATGTATCAATGCCTTAATATAAAGACAAGTTTTCTGTTTTTCAGATGTTCAAAGAGCAATTTTTTTATAAATTTTATATTTTTGTAAAACTTAATGAAAACTTAAATCGTATGTATAATCTTATGTAAATATAAATTGGATTGATGGATTGACAAAGAGTGATGAATTGGAATATTTATAAATTAAAAGACATTTTTAGCTATAAAGTTTAACACGAAAACCAGGAAAAACTAACTAAAATTCGAAGTCAGCAAAGTTTTAAAAATCTTTTTTAAATAAAATATATTTGGAACACACATTTTATTTGTGAAAGTCAGTTTGCAAATAAATTATGTTCTAATATATTAATATATGCGTTCCAAACAAAATTTCTTGATTTTCAAATAAAGTTTATTTGTTAACAAATATAAAATATTTAAAAAAATTGTTTCCAAGTATATTTTCTTTCAATTCAAACATATCAAAAATGACGATTTTCCCCCGTGTATGTTGGATCTTCGTAAGCGTGGGAGTAAGTAGTTATTTGTTAGCTTTTCGTATGCTTGCATTGAAGTACTTTCCTCCAATATCATGCCCATGTAAAAATAATCTGAAGGGTGGCTAAATGGTAAGTCATTATTTCTTTTGAATTGCACTTACCCGCCAGGTTACCTGGTAATGAGAGTTTTTGCTGGGTATACCTACAGTGCCTGACCCTTCGATATCAGACAATAACATTTAAAACCAATTAAATGTTTACCGTTCGGAGACTGGTCTGCAAAGGAGTAGGTAACTCTACTAGGAGTACATAGATATCCCAAATGGCCGCCTACTAAGGAGAAGATAACGGAACTGGTCGCCTACTAAGGAGTAGATAACTCAATTGGCCACCGACTAAGGATTATATAAACCAACTGGTCGTCTACCAATATATAACCCTGTTGTATCTGTTTTAAGGAATGTATACACGCTGAAAAAAAATCGCTTCTGTAGTATATTGTTCCAAACATATTTTGCTGGAAACATACATATGGTTAGGGTACACTCGAAATATATAATATTTGAAACTCACAAATATTATATGTTTGTGAGGATTTTGTTCTAAACAAAATTATGTTTTCATCCTAATATTTTTTTATTTGGAAATAATATATCCCAAACAATAATTAATTTATATTTAAGTATTTTGGCAATGTATCGATGCCTTAATTTAAAGGAAAGTTTTAAGTGTTTTATAAATTTTATATGTTTGAAAAATTTAAATCGTATAATTTTGGGTTACGACGAATAGCATTGATGGATTAACAATTGGACTATTTATAAAAAAATTGTGCTGTAAAACAAAAAGTATAACACAAAATCGAGGAAAAAATAATATAAAAAATTGCCCAAGTCAACAAAGTTTTAACATTTTTTTTTAAATATAATGAATTTGGATAAATTCTTAAACAATATCTTTGTTTGTTTGTAAACACATATTTTATTTGTGACAGTAAGTTCGCAAATATATTTTGTTGTAATATATTAATATATGCGTTCCAAACAAAATTTCTTGATTTTCAAATAAAATATATTTGTTCAAAAATATATAATATTTAAAAAATTTGGTTCCAAGTATATTTTCTTTGAATTCAAACATATCAAAAACTTTTTTTTTTTTTTTTTTTTTTCTTTTCAATTCTTTATTTGCGATCTATATAAAGTACAATATTAAGCAAATGTTATAGTATCTTATATATGTAACAGAGTTGTTATATCACTATCGCGAATAACAATGCATGATTTTTTACATTTTTGATGTATATTATTTCAGAAAAGGAAGGTCAAGAACATGATGACGTTTAAGACGTCGTAATTCATTAGTGTCGTCTAAAAGAGTTATGGCTAGAATATTTGGATGATAGCTTAGTCTATTTAGGTAGTTAGAGCTATAACGAGAAATCTCACTTCTAAGATTAGGGACACCAAGATCATTGTGTATATTTTTGTTATTCATATACCAAGGAGCGTTACATATTATTCTGAGCGTTTTGGATTGATATCTTTGAAGAATCTCCACGTTAGAATTACTTGCGGTTCCCCATAGTTCAATTCCATAAGTCCACACTGGTTTCAATATAGTTTTATAAAGAAGAACTTTATTCTCTAAAGCGAGATCAGATTTAGGACCTAAGAGCCAAAACATTCTTTTAGTTTTCAAGTTTAAATGATTCCTTTTTGCTGTTATATGTTCTTTCCAAGTCAATCGCCTATCAATGTGCAAACCCAAGTATTTAACAGAATTTTTTGGAGGAATAGTGACACCATTTAACGACACAGCAGAACAATCACCTTTTCTTAAAGTGTACGTTACATGAGTTGACTTATCAGGATTAACCTTTATGTTCCATCTTTTTAGCCAAATTTGGATCAGATCAAGTTGTTTTTGTACAATATTTGAAGCTTCTATAGGGGATTCACTTGACGCTAGGATTGCTGTGTCATCGGCATATGTAGCTATTGTAACTTCATTGGTTGTTGGCATGTCAGATGTGTAGATGGTATACAAAACAGGTCCAAGCACACTACCTTGGGGAACACCAGATTTTATGACGCCATTTTCGGAGTTAACATCATTTATATTTACATAAAATTTTCTATTATTAAGGTAAGATTTTATTAGCAAATAAAATGGAGCTGGTAATAAACGCTTAAGTTTGAAAAGCAACCCTTCATGCCATACTCTATCAAATGCTTGTTTGACATCTAAGAACACCGCTGAGCAGTACATTTTATTTTCTAGGGAATTTCTTACTTCTTTGACTATTCTGTGGCATTGCTCCGGAGTTCCATGTTTTGATCTGAACCCAAATTGATGATTAGGTATAATCTTAAGATCCTCTAGTACAGGAAGTAACCTTTTTTTGAGAAGTCTTTCGAACAGTTTGGAAAACACTGGTAATAAACTTATAGGTCTATATGAGCTTATTTCATTCTCATTTTTGTTAGGTTTAAGAACTGTTATGATTTTTGCATATTTCCATTGCTTTGGAAAATATGAAAGCCTCAATGATGAGTTAAATAGCATGGTAAGGTAGATTATTCCTTTTCTCGGCAATAATTGAATTATTCTTGCGTCAATCAAATCATAGCCTGGCGATTTCTTAGAATTCAACATTTTCATTTCCTTCTCTACTTCACTAACAGTGAAATGTTTAATAGGACGACTCATTTCACAGGGCACATCAAGGAAATCACATATTTCTTTGGATTCTCGAGATTCGCAAAAAGAAAACGGCGTAAATGTTTCCTCCAGGAAAGCTTTGAAGGCAAAGGCTTTGCTTGTATCGCATCTGCACCAGCAACCAGATGAGTCCTTTATAGGCACATTTCGTTTTTTAGGTCGTTTCAGGTACTTTGTTGCTCTCCAAAGGTTATGATCATGGTTGTCACTTGGATTTAAATTGCTCAAAAATCTGTTGACTTCACCATTTTTGTAATCTTTAAGACATTTTTTTAGATAATTAACTGCTCTGTTAAAATTGGATTTGTCCTGTGGACTTCTAGATCGTTGCCAGATTTTGCGTAAGCGTCTTTTTCTCTTAATAAGGTTCCTGATTTCATTTGTAACTCGAACATTGCTGATATTTTTGTATATTATTGGTGGGGTGGCCAGTTCAGCTGCTTCATAAATAGTATTTGTAAGAACTTCTACAGCATTATCGAGTTCGAATCCGTTCGTTATTTTAAGATTTAACTGAATATTATTTTCTATCCAATATTGAAACAAATTAATGTCAGTTTTGGACGTAATTAATTTGGAGTTTGTAGATCGTTTATTATGTGTAGTGTTGTAATTTACAATAATTGGAGTATGGTCCGAGCTAAGATCTTCACTAGAGGTAATATTTAAAGAAGTTGCGGCTATTCCAGAAAATACTATGAAATCTAGTAGATCTGGGATTTTATACGGATCACTTGGCCAATACGTAGGGCTACCTGTAGATAAGATTTGAAACCTGTGTTTAAATATGCATTTATAAAGTTCTTTTCCCTTCGGATTAGATAAACGGGATCCCCACCACTGATGTTTGGCATTAAAGTCGCCTCCAACTATAAATCGATTTCCAATATTTTTGAAGAAATCTTCGTATTGGTCACATTTCATACTATATCTTGGGGGATAATATACTGAATAAACAGAAGTTTTAAAATTGTCACACATAATTTTAACTCCAGCAGCTTGTAGGAATGGCTTCAATGTGGGCTCTGCTATTTCATATTTAATATTGGATTTAATAACTACTGCAGCTCCTCCGTGAGCTTTATTATCAGGATGATTTGAAGGAATTATATCAAAACCTTTGATTTTACAGAAAGACTTGTCAGTGAAATGAGTCTCGGATACCAATAGTATATCTATAAAATTTTCTTTTAGAAATATTTCAATTTCGTTTATATGATTGAGAATGCCATTAGCATTCCATTCAGCAATAATTAAGTTTAACGACATAATTTTGACATTAACATTGACATCATATTCATCAACGTATTAGTTAATTCTATTTGCTTTGCAAGCATAGCTTCAATTTTTTCTAAAACGTTGTTCATAGCTGGCTGTTCTCCTCTAACAGCCTGAGAGTAAGTACCGAATTGCGATTTGTCTGAATTATTGTTGTAACTTGGTGGTAAAACATGTGTTGGTGTTTGGGTTACTTGTCCAATAAAATTTGTTCTGCTTCTTGCAAATTTTGTTCTTAAAATTTGTTGGTACTTAGTACAACCTTTGTAGTTAGCAGTGTGGCTTTCGGAGCAAAGTACGCATTTAGCTGGAGTATCAGGAGTTTTTTTACATTCAGATGTTGGATGATCTTGTGCACACTTGACGCATCTGAAGTCTTTTTTGCAATAAGATTTGGTGTGCCCATAATCTTGGCATCTAAAACACTGCACGATATCTTCAAATTTTTTTGGTGGTTCGAACTGAACAATAGCGTTGTCAAATCTCGTGATTTTATAAATATCCTTATTGTTGTCGTTGGGGTCCAAATCGATGTAAAACATTGGCAGAGGTTGTTTTGACGTTTTGGAAGATATGTTCCGTACACTTCTCACTTGGTGCCCTAAACTCAAAAGCAATGCTTTGATATCCGAAATTGACGTTGTATGATGCAAACCTTTTAGAACTACTCTGAATGCTCTTTCTTGTTTCAGTTGAAATGTGTGGTAATTTAACTTTGCAGAATCTAGATACTTAACTATTTTCCTATATGATTCAACAGATTTAATCATAAGGCGAACTTGTCCGTCACGAAGAGATTTGAAATTAAATTCAGAACTAGGAATAACTTTACATATATGATTCACCATTTTAGCAATATCACCTACATGAGGAATATAGATTGGTGGTGGTTTAGGTGTAGCTTGTATGGTGTCATCTTTATCACCGGCTTCATTATTGGCAAGAACATCGAAACGATTAGAACACGAAGGAGCTTCATCTTGATGGATTCTCTTTCCATTATGGCTTATTGGTGATCCAGCACTCTTTCTCTTCATGGGAATATACTGCCAGTTGGAATCATCATCCTCACTGCTGTCACTCAGATTCATTCTTTCTGTTGCAACATTGGCGACGTTATTGTTGCTTTTATTGGACATTGCGAACGAAAGCAAAGAAATGGTTTGGAGTTTTTATGGGTTTTTGTTGTTGTTGCCTGCCAATGCTTGCACAAATATTGCGTGCATATTGTAGGCGAAATGCGTTGGTTTGTTTATTACGCGTGTCAAACCGGTTTGTTTTTTTTTTTTTTCAAAAATATTCAAATTGTTGAGTGTTTTGTTGTTGTTAGCTTTTTGCTATGAAAATAGAAATTTGTTAAACACACTTCTATGCACAATTCTAAGCACGTCTTGCAACGACCGCGGAAGAATAACAACTACATATCAAAAACAAGTAAGAAAGTTTCAGTCGGGTAAACCGACTAAGGTATACCCTCACTTTGTGAGTAATGTAATATATAACATTACACCAATAAATCTGTCAATTTGTGTGGGAGGTACCAGAAGGGGTTTTCCAAAAACACGTATTTTTCGGTAAATACATTGCATTGTACTGAACTATAAGCGTTTATGTGCACTGGTATATTAAAGTTACGAGCTATGTAATTTTGGTATGATTTGGTCATTTTGTGTGGGAGGTACAAAAAGGGGCGGGGTGATAACGCCCACTTTTTACCGGACTATAGGCACAATAACAGCATTACACTGTACAAAATTTCAAGTATTTGTATGCACTGGTATTAAAGTTACAAGCCGTCTACTTTTGGTACGAAATGGTCCATTTGTGTGGGAGGTACCAAAAGGGGCTGTACAATAATGCCAATTTTTTACCGGACTATAGGCGCTACAAAAACATTATACTGTAGAAAATTTCAAGCATTTTTATGCACTTGTGTTAAAGTTATAAGCAGTTAAATTTTGATGCAAAATGGTCCATTTGTGTGGGAGGTACCAAAAGGGGCATGCCAACTTCACCCATTTAATAGCGAGTTAATAGCGACTAATATACTAATATTATGTGCAGAATTTCAAAAGATTCGAGTAAGTAGTATAGAAGTTATTAAAGAATCAATATTTCACTAAATTTTAACCCTTTGTGTGGGAGGTACCAGAAGGAGTAGACCAATATGGCCCATCTTCGAACTCATCCGGAGATAGATCAAAATATTACCACATACCAAATTTGAAGTCAATCGGTTACTCCTTTCGAGAGTTATCGTGCGCACCAGCCAGCAGACACACAGACAGACAGACAGACAGACAGACAGACAGACAGACGGACGGACATTGCTCATTCGACTTAAAATGACCCAAAACGGATTTCCTCCGAACATACTTAGGGTCTTAGATCACTCCTTCGATGTGTTACACTTTTTTCCGTAGCAAATGATATATACCCTCGTCACACTAAAGTGAGGGTATAATGAAGATTTTCCTCCGTGTAGCCAATTTGTAGTCAACTAAGGAATATATAACTCAACTGACCGCCTAATAAGGAGTAGATAACCCAATTGGTCGTCTGCCAGCCAAGGAGTAGATAACCTAACTTGAAGAAAAGATAACCCAACTTGCATTTTTCTAAGACAGCTCGACTTGCCGCATACAAAGGAGCAAATAAGCCATCTCCTAAGGAGTACATATTTTCGATGTTGTCGTATGATGACATATCGCATGCAGCAGTGTTGTTTCGAGCATTTATCCCTATTTAACTAATTCTAATCGATCCCTCCGGGATCACATCAGTGATATGTCAAAAATTGATAATTAGGATCAGTAGACTTATCTAAAATGCCACTTTACTTACCGAAGCCCAATTCTTCGATAGTTCTGTTACAAAGTTAAGAACTTTGAAATCTCCAGTTAAGCCCAACAACTGTGTCTTCTGTAAAAACATACACTACTTGGGTCATGGAGTCTTCTTTGAAAATCAGCGGCTGACTGTTTGCTTTGATGACTACATAAGTCATCAAAAGGCTTTTTATGAAATTTTCTGTAACATAACGGCAAATTTCATTGATACTCGTAACAAAATCAACTTGACCAGACATTTTTCTTCGAGCATATATTTATGTTAGTAATAGATGTTCTTGTTAGCCTTTAACAAATGTGACTCTTTTGTTTTCAAAAAACATTTAACTTCATACAAATCATAGGCCTTTTGTTTACAAAGATACAACATATTAATAAAATTAATTGTTTTTCGTTAGGACACATATATGTGTCCGAATAAAAGTCAGTATAGAACATAGCTAAGTTAAAACAATTAATTTTAAGATTAATGTTGAAGTGGTTTGTGGCAAAGCTAAGGCAATGAAGGGGGAGATAAGGACAAAAGGCCAATGTAACAAAGGATTTAAGGTGTCTTAGGGATGTGGTCACACTTAATACTAATAGACAGAAGAGGATGTAGCAATAAAAACGATGTGAGGAAATTTGGGATGAGAGGTGACCTTAAGTGTTTTAAGAAATTTAAATTCAATTATGTGATAGTTGCGGCTATGAAGAGAAGGATTTTAAGAAAATTATTTAAATTGCAATTATTGCCAGTTATCCTTTGTTATATTGTATGTAATACTTAAAACCCTCTCAACTTTTAAATCCTTTTGATCATTTAGTAATTTACTAAATCAACAAAATAGCGTATTTATTTCATTATGCAGTTTTTATTAACTCTTTGCCATCAGCAGTAAATGAACTTCAGTGGCATTTATTCTCTTCCTCAATAACTGCATACAAATTGCTATGAAAAAATCCTTTTAGTTATAGTTACAGATCCTTTACAAATTGTTTTTCTTTACTCCTTTTTTTTCTATTGGCATACCAAAGTGTGAGACATTCTCTCGCCTAGTTGCTTGCCCCATCCTCCTCCTCCTCTCAAGTCTTCACAGAAGCAAAAGCATAACATTTTAATTAAAAGTAAACACTTTTTGAAATTTATTCGACATTTATCCTTTTATCCCTGATTGGACATACTTTACTGGCAGTTCATAGGAAAACAAGGGCAACAAGAGGAAAAAAATAATTTTTTGCAAAAGGACTGACAGTCCAGAGGACAGACATCGACACAACCAAACAGCCAGTCATCTAGCAATTGCTGAAAGGCTTTAGGAAGCTATGAGAACTGATGGTGGACGTACTATTGAGGAGGAAAAAAACACAACAACAACTGTGAACAATTATTATAGAAAAACAATGAACTCGAGAACTTGCATTGAAGGCAAACTAATAAAAAATCTAACAATTATAAGCAAAAATTCTTAGGTAAAAAAAACTCCAGATTGCTAAATTTATTTATAACTACAAATATTGATTGAATAATGAACCGAAAACTTGACAAAGAAAATTAAAATGTAATGCAAAAGTTTATGAGAAAAAAATTGAATAGGGCAATTAAAAGTTGAAGAAAAGGATTAAAATATGGCATTTAAATGTTATACTTTAGAAAAAAACGAAAAATTCAGAATAAAATATAATGAAACGAACCAGCAGCAAAATAGAAAACCGATTGTCCAAAAAACCGAAGGGCGCGAAGTTAAATTCAAAAGCTATAGACAAATAGTCGAGGCAACAACCATCGTGTAATACGGAAATACCTTTGAAATACTCGTAAAATACATTTTTGGTTCAGGATACTTATTATAAGTGTCTTTTCACCCAGTTTTTTATATCACACTAAAATACTGAGCTGGACACATCTTAAAATATAATAATCGACTCTGAATCAGCAGTGAATGATCTACCATATGAGATAACTGGGCTGAAGACCCGTCGCGCAAGGCACATAAGGGGCGCAAAATTGCTGAGAGTACCTTTAATATAATTTAAATCAATATTTTCTAAAATAAAACCAGTAAGGAAAGGCAGAAAGTCGGGCGGGGCCGACTATATAATACCCTACATCTCCCTAACAATGCGATAAGGGTCATTGCTATAATTATTTGGAATATTTGGTGAATGGGTAGGAACATATTATCTAATTCTAAACCGATAATCGCTAAATTTAGCAATATTCGTTCCTAAACTGAGAAACATCTTTCTGGAAAATGTAAATGATCGGAAGTAAAGTAAAACTTATATAGCGCTTTGATACCAAATCAGGAGGAACATATATATGGAAGTTATATAAATCTGAACCGATTTCCCTGAATACTCATTCATGTAAACAGACCTCTTTCTGTCGAATTTTGTTCTAATCGGATATAAAATACAGTCTCTACAGCGCTTACATGTCAAATCGGGGGTAACATATATATGGGGGCTATATCTAAATCTGAACCGATTTTCTCCGAATTTGGCAGTATTCCTTTGAGTAATAAGAAACCTCTTTCTGCCGAATTTCGCACTGATCGGATATAAAATATAGTTTCTACAGCTTTTACATGTCAAATCGGGGGTAACATATATATGGCGGCTATATCTAAATCTAAACCGATTTCCCTCAAATTTGGCAGTGTTAATTCATGTATTGAGAAACCTCTTCTGACAATTTTTTTACTGATCGGATTTAAAATACAGTTATACAGCGCTTACATGTCAAATCGGGGGTAACATATACATATATGGGGGCTATATCTAAATCTGAACCGATTTCCCTCAAATTTGGCAGTGTTAATTCATGTATTGAGAAACCTCTTCTGCCAATTTTTTTACTGATCGGATATAAAATACAGTTTGTACAGCGCTTACATGTCAAATCGGGGGTAACATATATATGTGGGTTATATCTAAATCTTAACCGATTTCCCTCAAATTTGGCAGTATTAATTCATGTAATAAGAAACCTCTTTCTGCCGAATTTCGTACTGATCGCATTAAAAATACACTTTATACAGCGCTTACATGTAAAATCGGGGGTAACATATATATGGGGGCTATATCTAAATCTGAACCGATTTTCTTCGAATTTGGCAGTATTCCTTCATTAATAAGGAACCTCTTTCTGCCGAATTTCACACTGATCGGTTATAAAATAATTTTTTTACGGCGCTTACATGTGAAATCGGGGGTAACGTATATATGTATGGGGCTATATCTAAATCTGAACCGATTTCTTCCAAATTTAATAGTGTTCATTCATATAATAAGAGACCTCTTTCTGCTGAATTTCATACTGATCGGATATAAAATAAAGTTTTTACAGCGCTTACATGTCAAATCGGGGCTAACATATATATGGGGGCTATATCCAAACCTGAACCGATTTTAACCAACTGAAATAGGGGTCGTCCTTGGGCCAAAAAAAAGATATGTGTAAAGTTTCGTCAAGATCGGGCCATAATTGCGACCTGTACTTTGATTACAAGAATACATATACAGACAGACAGACGGACAGACAGACAGACAGACAGACGGACAGACGGACATAGCTAAATCGACTCAGAAAGTGATTCTAAGTCGATCGGTATACTAAACAATGGATCTATCTCTTCTCCTTTTGGGTGTTACAAACAAATGCACAAAGTCATAATACCCTGTACCACAGTGTGGTGTAGGGTATAAAAAACTCGTTTATATACGTCTGTTTTGCTATTTATACCCTACACCACACTGTGGTACAGGGTATTATAAATTTGTGCATTTGTTTGTAACACCCAAAAGGAGAAGAAATAGACCCATCGTTTAATATACCGATCGACTTAGAATCACTTTCTGAGTCGATTTAGCTATGTCCGTCTGTCTGTCTGTCTGTCTGTCCGTCTGTCCGTCTGTCTGTCTGTCTGTCTGTCTGTCCGTCTGTGCATGTATTCTTGTAATCAAAGTACAGGTCGCAATTATGGTCCGATCTCGACGAAACTGTACACATAACTTTTTTTTGGCCCAAGGACGATCCCTATTGAATTTGGTTAAAATCGGTTCAAATTTAGATATAGCCCCCATATATATGTTAGCCCCGATTTGACATGTAAGCGCTGTAAAAACTTTATTTTATATCCGATCAGTATGAAATTCGGCAGGAAAAGGTTTCTTATTACATGAATGAACTCTATTAAATTTGGAAGAAGTCGGTTCAGATTTAGATATAGCCCCCATATATACATTACCCCCGATTTGACATATAAGCGCTGTAAAAATGTTATTTTATATCCGATCAGTGCGAAATTCGGCAAAGAGAGGTTTCTTATTACATGAAGTAATACTGCTAAATTCGGAGAAAATCGGTTCAGATTCAGATATAGCCCCCATATTTATGTTACCCCCGATTTGACATGTAAGCGCTGTAAAAACTGTATTGTATATCCGATTAGCGCAAAATTTGGCAGAAAGAGGTTTCGTATTATATGAATGAACACTGTTAAATTTGGAAGAAATCGGTTCAGATTTAGATATAGCCCCCATATATACGTTACCCCCGATTTGACATGTAGGCGCTGCAGAGACTGTATTTTATATGCGATCAGTACGAAATTCGACAGAAGGAGGTCTTTTTACATGAATGAGTATTCAGGGAAGATCGGTTCAGATTTATATTGATTGTTCCTCCTGATTTGGTATCAAACCGCTATAGAAGTTGTATTTTACTTCCGATCATTAAAATTTTCCAGAAAGATGTTTCTCAATTTAGGAACGAATATTGCTTAATTTAGCGATTATCGTTTCAGAATTAGATAATATGTTTCTACCCATTTACCAATTATTCCAAATTATTATGGCAATGACCCTTATCGCATTGTTAGGGAGGTGTAGGGTATTATATAGTCGGCCCTGCCCAACTTTCTGCCTTTCCTTACTGGTTAGAGAAATAAGAAATGCATAAAACCATCCTATAAGAATATAGTAAAATCGTTCTTTTTTTGTTCTAGCATCATGCTTAAACGGCTGTGCCAATTTTCTTAATACTTGGTGGACAGATAGGCCAATACGTGGAAAGTAGCGGCTGGAAAAAGTATCAAACAATGTGTCATACCTAGGAGCGTCAAATATCGATAACGATTAGCAGAATACATTTGTGCGAAAATCGCGAAATCTAAAATGTATGGCATATGTCAAAAGGCGACATCTGTCCAGTAAGGAAGGGCTAAAGTCGACCGGTGCCGACTATATATAACCCTACACCACTCTAGTGAGATTGGATAACAATGAAATATCCAACATATACTTCAACTGAAATTTGTTAACACAATTTAGCCAAATCGGACGAAACATATATATGGGAGCTATATCTAAATCTCAACCGATTTTCTTCAAATTGTCAAATCGGGCGAAACATATATATAAGAGCTATATCGAATTCTGAACCGATTTTCTTCATATTCAATAGGCTTTTTTCCAGGTACGAAAGACTCCAAACTGCAAAATTTCAGCACAATCGGAATGAAATTGCGACCTGTATTTAATGGACGAATTTAGATGGACAGACGGACGGACAGACATGGTTAAATCGACTCAGCTAGTGATTCTGAGACGAACGGTTAAGGTGGGTCTAGCTGTAGTATTTCTGGATGTTACAAATATCTGCCATGAAACATACTTATAATAAAGGGTGTCCCAAGAAGAGCGCAATTTTTTAATTACTGATGCAGCAATTGAATTGTTTCTCTGGCTGTATGACATGTGGCGCCGTCTTGTTGGAACCACATGCCCTCCACATTCATTTCTTCAATTCTAGGCAAGAAAAAACTGGTTATCATTTCACGATACCGAACACCATTGACTGTTTGCGCTTGACCTGCCTCAAAGGTCCAATGATTCCTCCAGCCCAAAAACCACACCACACAGTGACACGTTGAGGATGCATTTGCTTCTCGTGAATCACTCGAGGATTTTCCGCACCCCAAATGCGACAATTCTGCCTATTGACGAAGCCATCAAGATGAAAATGGGCCTCGTCACTGAAGATGATTTTATCGGCAAAATCAGCATTTTCATGTTGTCTCTCCAATACCCAATTAACGAACTCCCTTCGCTGTCCTTCTCCATTTTTACTAACCTCGTACCTTCTACTAACAAACAATAACAATTATTCAAATGTCAAACAATGACACTTCGAATGTTGCGAGATTTAAAAATTGCATTCTTCTTGGGACACCCTTTATAATTCCACAGTGTGGTGTAGGATATACAAATTTGTCCTATCAGTTCACGTCTTGATATAAACCTCATATTAAGGTCCAATTACTGAACCCATTGTTTATACCCCCCACTATAGGTTGGGGGTATATTCATTTTGTCACTCCGTTTATAACACCTGATCTGAGACCCCATAAAGTATATATATTACTAGCTTTAACCCGGTGTGCTTCGCAGCCCCCATCATTTATTTATTTTCTGTTTAGGGTACTGTAGAAATGTCTATTCCATATGGGGAAAAATTAATATGTACAATAAAATACGAAAATCTCCGATTAATTTCTTGTTTATGTTCATGCCATCAAGGTACGATATTTATCTATTTTCCCTTCTGTGCCTCCAAATGTCAAAAACTATTATTTGGATGATATTTTACCTTTTTCCTCTAGTTTATATTCCATATTTATTTAATCGTTTTCTCTCCATTGTACCACATGTAACCCAATGTGTCATAATTAACAATTTTTGCACCACTGTAAAACATTTAATAGTTTTTTCCCCAACAGTGCCACTAAAAGTGTACATTTAGAGAAAATCATAGTTTATATTCTAAGAGTCATATTCGCATCCTTAGGCCGTATTTTCCCTTTATGTCCCAAATCTGTGACACGTTTAACTTTTTACCATATTGTGCCTTCTTTAGCTTTTTGTCCCACGGTTAACACAAAAGCTTCGCACTCTGACCATGAATCACTGTACTACTTAACATATTTCAATATTTAATTATTCCACTGTTCTTATAAAGTACGAAATTGTAGACATATCTGGAACATATAAAACATTTTTTCCCCACTTACCACATTTGATCATTTTGTCACACTTTGCTATGTGTAACCATTTTTGCTACAATCAACCCTATTTAACACCTTTTAGGCACTCTACACCATAATTTTAAACTTTAACTAAAAGCATAATATTTGAAAAAAGGACTTCTTAACTCATATTCATGTTCCATGTTTTTGCCCAATGTACTAAATGTAATGCTTTTTGCCCACTTAATCATATTCAACACCTTTTTGTCCTACAGTGCCATATTTAACCATTTGTGTCCTACTGTACCATTTTTAACCATTTTCCCCACTTTACCATATTAAACCATTTTGACCCACTGTACAATATTCAACCATTTTTTTCACATTCTATCATATTTAATCATTTTTGTCCCACTGTACCCTAGTTAACACATTTTTGCCTCACTGTTTCCGAGGTAACGCTTTTTGGCCCACTGTGCCATATTTAACCTATTTGTCCCACTTTACCATTTTTAACTATTTTCCCCGCTGTACTATGGTTAACCCTTTTTGTCCTATAGTGCAATATTAAACACTTTGCCTGACTGTAACATATTTAACACTTTTTGCCCACCTGTATCATATTTATTCCTATTTGCTACACTGTCTCATATTTAATACCTTTTTATCCCTTTTTGACCCACTGTACCATAGTTAACAATTTTTGTCACACTGTACCATATTTAATCCGTTTTCCCCCACTGTATCATAGTTAATACATTATTAATAAAGAGGAAGTTATGCCGTTAATAGTGAAAAACAACATCAGCCAAATGGCCACAACGACCACGCTTACAGGACGATATCCTTTTAATTAAATTGTCCATAACAAAATCGCAAAGTGGCTGCCCTATGCCCTCGATAGCCTCACGAATTCTATGTTTGAGGTCTTGAATCGACGCTACGCTATTGGCGTAGACCTTATATTTCACGTGGCCCCAATGGAAGAAGTCGAAAGGTGTTAAATCACAAGATCTCGGTGGGCAATTGTGATCACCTCTTCGAGAGATAACATGGTCAGGAAACTTTCCCGTAACAGAGCAATGGTTTCGTTGCTTGTGTGGCTCGTAGCGCCGTCTTGTTGAAAGTAAACGTTGTCCAGATCAATACCATCCAACTGCGACCATAAAAAATCATTAATCATCTCTCGATAGCGCAATCCATTCACAGTAACTGTTGTTCCAACCTCATTTTCGAAAAAGTAAGGTCCAATGACCCCGCCGGACCATAAACCGCACCAAACAGTCACACGTTGAGGATGGAGAAGCTTCTCAACAATAACTCTTGGGTTTTCCGAGCGCCAGATGCGACAATTTTGCTTGTTGACGTAGCCACCGAGGTGGAAATGGCCCTCATCAGTCAAGACGATTTTTCGATGATTTTGGATTTTTCGACTTTAAATAATTTCAATGCGTTGTTGAATGTTGTATCGTTCCATTTTTAGTAATGGCGTAGTTTCTACTTGTCAAACGTCAAAGAATAAAAGCTACAAAAGTGACAGCTACCGAAATACCGGGTGATTCAAAATAACACCTCTTGTTGGAAAACCCTGTATTAAAAAATGTTAACCACTCTACCATACTTAACCCCTATTTGACCCACTGTACCACAGTCAACCATTTTTGTCACACATCTCAAGTTCAAGTTCAAATTTTGCAAGATTGATTAATTTTTGCCCCAATGCATCATAATTAACACGTTTTGCCCCACCTCTTAAAGTTAGAATTTTTAAAAATCACTTCCGATCTCTAGTTTACAAAAAAAAAACTGACTACCCCGATCCGTTGTCCTAAAGACATCCCACGCTTCAATTTTCACTCTTCTAATTCTAGACGTTAAAGTTGGCGGTGCACAGTGTCACGAGCGTGGCCAAAAATGGTAACAGCTGATGTTGGAATTGTTGATTTTTTTTCACACAATTTTATCAAAAACACAACAACTAAAAAAAGTGTAAAATATTATCCAAAAATATTGAGCAGTTTTTGAGTTATTGTGGCTCAAAGTTGTGGTTTGTTTGCAAAATGATAATTGTTAAGAAACAAGATGAAATTTCGTATCCAGTAATAAGTGGTTAAATTCCAATTTTTTGTTAACGGTTGGTACAAAATACAATTGCAACACTGTTATAGTTTACAAATATTGATCATATGTGATGTACCGTTAGCAAGAAGACAGGTCTGGTGTGAAGTCAGTTTTTGACAATATACACAAACTTGCGTAGACAATTAAAAAAAAACATCAAAAAACATCTCTCCAATTTTTTGATATTTTGTAGCTATAAGTATGTATTTTAACATATATAAGTCTCAGCTGCACAGCTCTGCACAAATTTTATTGGTGAACCTTTTTATCACCTCACCTTAGAGAGGAGGGTATATATCATTTGCTACGAGCCAAAAGTGTAACACATCGAAGGAGTGACCTAAGACCCTAAGTATGTTCGGCGGAAATCCGTTTTGGGTCATTTTAAGTCATTTGAGCAATGTCCGTCCGTCTGTCCATCCGTCCGTCAGTCTGTCTGTCTGTTTGCTGGCTGGTGCGCACGATAACTCTTGAAAGGAGTAACCGACTGACTTCAAATTTGGTGTGCGGTAATATTTTTCTCTTTATCCGGCTAAGTTCGAAGATGGGCCATATTGGTCCACTCCTTCTAGTACCTCCCCCACAAAGGTTTAACTTTTAGTGAAATATTGATTATTTAATAACTTCTATACTACTTACTCGAATCTTCTGAAATTTCAGACATAGTATTAGTTTGCTAGTCGCTAACACGCCAAGACAAATGGTTGGTACCTCCCACACAAATGGACTATTTTAGATCAAATGTTAACAGCATAGTGAGTAGTATATTTGTTCGTACTTACGAGTATATTTGTATTTATTACATATTATCTCAAATAAATAAAAAGTTCATTTCGCAATGTGTTAAAATGTATTATGATTTGCTGTAAATATATTATGGGAAACTAAATCCTTTTTTGAACATATTATGTTCAAAATGCATACATATGTGATAAAAATCCAAAAAATAAACGAAAATTAAAACAAAACAAAATTGAAAATGAAGGTGAACCTCAAAATTTGAGCCTATTTTCTTTGCAAACGATTTGTTCTGTACCCAAATCGGACTAAACATACATATATATGGGAGCTTTATCTAGATCTGACCCGATTTTCTTCAAATTCGGCAATACTGGTCTATGGGTCGAGAACAGCTTCTATAGGGCTAAAGCGACAAATCGGACAAAACATATATATGGGGGCTATATCTGTCCTTTAGTCAATTTTTCCAAAACTTCGTTTTTATTCTTCCCGACCGGAAAAAACGACTTATGCTAAATTTCATTCACCTGCGACGGCTCCTTCTATTTTTGGCCACCTCTTATATGAAATCACGACACTGTGCGGTGGTACCATATTTATCCCTATCCCACTGTGCCCCTAACATTTTCGGTCAATGTTTTGATATAGCTACCCTATAGAGGTCGCTTCATAATACTGTTTTTGAGCCATAGATACCAGGTTTTTAAAGCAATCTTCCTGAAACTTTGTAGTTTGTATTCTATTTTAACTAGAATTCATCACAGCTAAAATTTTACAAATCGGTTCATATATTGTTATAGTCACTTTTTAGAGGTCGCTCCAAAATGTTCGTATTTCAGCCATAAATACCATATTTTCCAAGAATTTTAACTGAATCTTTGCAGTTTGTATTTAATAAAGAAAAGAATTCATCACAGCAAAAACTTGTTTAATCAGTTCATATTTTGTTATAGTCCACCTACAGATGTCGCTCCCAAAAAGGCTTGTTTGAGCAATAAACAGCACATTTTCTAAGCAATTTAGCTGAAACTTTGCAGTTCGTATTCTATTTTGGCAAGAAAATGTTGTCAGTTTATATTTTGTTGTAGTCCCCGTGTAGAGGTAGCCCTCAAATATGCTTATTTAGGCCATAAATACCACATTTTTCAGATGAAGAGTTTGGCTAAAGAATTTGGGGCTTAAAATTTGGCTACAAATTGCAGCGTTCTTTTTTTCAATGTTTGCTTCAACCAAAAGGATGGGTCGAAGATTTGCTCCACGTCCAAAAATGTTTCCAGTAATAGAATTGAATGTAATCCATGGTGAAGGGTATACAGGGTTTTCCAACAAGAGGTGTTATTTTGAATCACCCGATATTTCAGTAGCTGTCACTTTTGAAGCTTTTATTCTTTGACATTTGACAAGTAGAAACTACGCCATTACTAAAAATAGAACGGTACACGATTCAACAATGCATTGAATGTATTAAAATTCACTACAAAAATGGTGAAAATCTTGCAGTCACAGTTCGCTAAACTAAAGCATTTGTGGGTCGTCGTGAATCACCTTTTCGGACCGCAATACAGAAATTGGTGGAAAAAGTTGGCACAAGTTAGTGATGTGAAGAATAAAACCCGTGCACGTCGCTCAAGAACAACTGAGAATATTGCTGCTGTAGCCCAAAGTGTTGAAGAACACCCAGGATTGTCCATTCCTCGTCGTTCTTTGGAATTGGGCATTCCACAAACGTCATTACACCATATCTTGCATAAAGACATGGGTCTTAAGGCTTATAAAGTTCAATTAACACAAGAACTCAAGCCGGCCGATCATCAACAACGTCGTGTCTTTGCTGATTGGGTCCTTGAAATGCATGAAAATGATCCTGAATTCCATCGAAAAATCATCTTGACTGATGAGGCCCATTTCCACCTCGGTGGCTACGTCAACAAGCAAAATTGTCGCATCTGGGGCTCGGAAAATCCAAGAGTTATTATTGAGAAGCCTCTCCATCCTCAACGTATGACTGTTTGGTGCGGTTTATGGTCCGGCGGGGTTATATGACCTTACTTTTTCGAAAATGAGGTTGGATTAACAGTTACGGTGAATGAATTGCGCTATCGAGAGATGATTAATGCTTTTTAAGGTCGGAGTTGGATGGTGTTGATCTGGACAACGTTTACTTTCAACAAGACGGCGCTACGTGCCACACAAGCAACGAAACCATTGCTCTGTTACGGGAAAAGTTTCCGGACCGTGTTATCTCTCGAAGAGGTGATCACAATTGGCCGCCGAGATCTTGTGATTAAACACCTTGCGACTTCTTCCTTTGGGGCCACGTGAATGATAAAGTCGACGCCAACAGCCCAGCGTCGTCAAGACCTCAAAGATAGAATTCGTGAGGCTATCGAGGACATAGGGCAGCCACTTTGCGATTTGGTTATGGAAAATTTCATGAAAAGGATATGGTCCTGTAATCGTGGTCTTGGTGGCCATTTGGCTGATGTTGTTTTTCATTATTAACGGCAAACCTTCCTCTTTATTATGAAATAAACATCCGATCATTTATCTCAAAAAATGGCATTTTTGTTTGAGTACCAAAAACACACCTCTTATTGGAAAACCCTTTATAAGATTCGGCATTGCCGAATCTTATATAGCTAGTTTTATATACTATATATATACTAGTTTTATATATCCCCAATATATAGCATCTCCCCGATTTGACTTAATAACGTCATAGAGACCACAAAAGTCAACTAATCGGACTTCAAATACTAGGATTTATTTATAGCCGGAAACCTTAACACGAAAAACGATAGTCATAGGTCCATGTTTTGAAATAGCCCTATATAATGGTCCCTATAGTTTTAACTTCACACCGCCACAAAAAATTCAATTTCAACGAATTGGGCTGAAATCCAGGCGATCCATGGTGGAATGTATATAAGATTCGGCCATGCCGAATCATATATACATTTATCAACAATGAACACTTTTTGAAAAGTACACGGACTTGACAGTAACGGTTCGATTCTACCACCAAAGGGTAATATAACCCTATATTTGTTCAGCATATTCTTAGCTACATTATTGCCAAATATAGTTAAGCGGTATCACCAAGTCTGAATTAGTGTTTGATAAAATCTGATGACACCTTTTCGAGGGACCCACTGATTTGGAGGCCCATAAAAAAATATTGGTCACCAATTTCGCCAAACCGATTATAGGGTTATACTACTCTTTGTAGTTGAATCGAACCTTTATTGTCAAGTCCGTGTATTTTTGTCACTGTTTCATAGTGTAATTTAAATGTTGCCGCTTTATATTTTAATAAAAAACTTTACCATAAACAAATTAGTTTTGGTTTCATAAAATAGTACGCCTCAATATATAAAAACAATGTTTTTATGTATCGGACTCAAAAAAAAATGTTTTTGTTGCATAGTGATATTATCGATGAG
Organism: Eudasyphora cyanicolor; assembly: GCA_963930755.1. NCBI lineage: Eukaryota > Metazoa > Arthropoda > Insecta > Diptera > Muscidae > Eudasyphora > Eudasyphora cyanicolor. The sequence continues at coordinate 35,024,390 of OZ005737.1, read as the reverse complement.
GATATTTTAATTTTGAAAGTTGAGCGCGATGATGCATAAAACCAGAAATAATATATTGTTTGTTAATAGATGAGTACAATGATGCATAAATCCCGATATAATATATTGTTTCTTAAACTGAGCAATACTGTCCTCTCTGTAACTAATATTCATTTAAACATTATTCTATCCTTAATATCTCTAATCTACCTTAAATGTCCTGAAACTAATTTAACCAAACATATCAGGCCACTCCAACGAATCACTTTTTGTGTTACCAAATTACTTATTCTATAATCTCGGCAAAGTGAAATTAAAGCGAGGTCACTTTCCAGTGAGTTTACTTTTTTTCTTACTTGTTACAAATATATAGATAATTTCCGTAATTGTGGCAAGATATTATTCGAATTATGGAGTAGGTGGTTTCCTCAATAACTGTCTGCACAAGATATCTATATATATAAAAATGAAACGGTCCATCTGTGTAATGGCATCACGTCAGAACGGCTGGAGCGATTTGGATGATTTTTTTTTTATTCGATTCTAAATTTTCACGAGATGGTTTGTATAGAAAAAAAAAATTAATTGGACAAAGGGGCGTGGTACCTCCCATACAAATCGCAGGTTAAAAATCCGATATTTCTGCTCCTATTATAGGTATTTGAACAAAATTTGGTACATCCGTTTAATGTATGCGTTCCAAGCTTTACTCCAAATATGGGCGGGATTGGACAAAGGGGCTTGGTACCTCCCATATAAGTCTAATTTTGAAATTGAGATATCTTGCACAATTTATTAGCGAGAGTGCTATAATTTGGTGTACATGTATCTGATAGCAGTCTACGTGTTTGGTCCAAAAATGGGCGGGATCGGACCAAAGGGCGTGGCCCCGCCCCTGTATGCCAAATTTTACAATTGTGATATCTTCAACAATTTGTTAGCGTGAGTGCTGCAATTTAGTGCATATTTATCCGGTGACAGTCTACGTTATCGGAAAAAATGGGCGGGATCGGACCTATGGGCGTGGCCCCGCCCATATAAGCCAAATTTTGAAATTGAGATATCTTAGACAATTTATTATCGAGAGTGCTGCAATTTAGTTCATATGTGTGTATCCGGTGGCAGTCTACGTTATTGGTCCAAAAATGGGCGGGACCAGACCAACGGGCGTGGCCCAGCCCATATAAGCCAAATTTTGATATTGAGATATATTACACGATTTGTTAGCGAGAGTGGTGAAATATTGCGTATATGTACCTGGTGGCAGTCTACGTGATTGGTCCAAAAATGGGCGGGATCAGACTAATGGGCGTGGCACCGACCGAGTGAATCAAGTTTTGAAATTGGAATATCTTGCACAATTTGTTAGCGATAGTGCTGTAATTTTGTGTATATGGTCCTGGTGGTTGTAAACGTGATTGACCCAAAAATGGGCGGGATCTGGTCACTGGGCGTGGCCCCGGCCATATAAGTAATACTTTAAATTTATATATCTTGCACAATTTGTTAGAGAGACTGCTGTAATTTTGTGTGTGATATATCTTGAGCAATTTGTTAGAGAGATCAATGTAATTTTGTGCATACATATTTGGTGTCAGTCTACGTATTTAGTCCAAAAATGAACGGGATCGGAAATCTGAAGTCTGGGGCAACGAAGTGGACCGGGTCCAGCTATTGCGCTCGCGCATTGGTAAACCATCCGATCTTTATGTATTCGCACCAAGTGGCAAAACAAAAAATGTAGTATACCAAAGAGCACTTCAATAAAGAACAAATAAATAATAATTATTACACAAATAATATCTTTTTAATCGGAATAATTTTGACATGGGCAGCGAAGCGCACCGGGCTCAGCTAGTAAAATATAAATTTAAATTAATGGTTTCTTTTCCTATGTGCATTGTCATTTATATCTATAGTTCTCCATAAAAGAATTCGTCCTGTTCTTAACTTCCTGTTGGACAGCTCCTTACATGCATTAAAAAAATATATCAACTTTCCTCGGGTATAAAAAAAACTCTATTCTCGTTGCTTTCTCTAACACTTCAACATAGTCTTTCACTTTTCCGGTGCCTTCACCGTTTTTTTCTCTCTCTCCTCAACGAGACTCAGCTCTATATCTACATTATATTAAGTACAAAACGAAATGGCCAATGAAGAAAACCAAATGCAAACGGATGTGTTGGAAAATAACACAAGAAAGAAATGCATAAAATTACTGTACGGACATCCGGCGATCCGGTGGTACAAGTAGCTTTATTTTAATGGTAACCAGCGAGGGAACTCAAATAATACAACAAATAAATGCTGGTCAACAAAAAAGGGAATCGAATAAAGGAAACGGTAACAAACAACAGCTAGGAGAGTGGGAGAGAGAGAGGGAAATGAAAAAAAGAATTATGTAAAGAGGAATGCCACAAGAAATGAAGTGATAGTGGTTAATATGTCCGGTGCATAAAATACGGGGGGCAAATGTCGGTTTTAAAGACAGCCAGAAAATAGATAAGTACAATTGTTATTTGGTGTTTTAAGGCAATGTTTTAATTTTAAGGGAAGACGCGATGAAGTGTTGTAGAACTAACAATATTTTCAGGTGATCAGAGTTAAAATTAATCGTTCTGCTTTTGGATATATGTCCAGCACACCACATTGTGGTCCAGTGTATTTAGAGATTGTGCCGAATTAGACCCACCGTTTATTATACCGATCGACTTGGAATCACTTACTGAGTCGATTTCCATCCGTCCGTCTGTAGATGTATCCTTGTAATCAAATGGCAGGTCGTACTTATGGTTTGATTGTGATGAAATTTAGCACAGCGCACTTTTTTAGCCCGGGGCGATCCCTATTGAAATTGGCCTATAGAAGGTATTTTTTACATATACGAGGTATGATCAAAAAATATCGCGAATTTAGGTACTAATGTCCCTAACTTATGCTGACAAGGTCGGCCATTTTAAATGTTTAGTTAATTTTTGACAGCTGTTGTGCTTGGATGTGTTTTAACTTGTCTTCGATTTTTATCTATTTCAGAAAACAAAAACTGGCTTATGCACCATGATAACGCCCCTGCACACACATCGTTGCTTGTGCGCGAATATTTGGCCAAAAACAACACAGTAATGGTGCCGCAGCCACCGTATTTCCCTGACCTAGCCCCATGTGTCTATTTTTTTGGTCACCCAACAGTATCTTTACAGTTGCTCTATTTCACACAGTTTTGTGAGCCATCACTGGCCAGTGCTTCAACTCATCCTTTGTGGCTTCGGAATTTTCCAAGTTTATTACCGGAAGTTCTCTGCCCTTTGAAGCCAAGCTGTTTGTTCATTTTTTTCCAATAACGCAGTTGACCATGGACTGAGTAATTATTTATCGTTCTTTAACTTGAGTGAAGATGTTGGCATATTTAGGCTTTGTGGTATTACTGCGCCATTTAACACACTCCGTGATTGCTCGAACTTCGGCTTGAAATACTGTGTTATGGTCTGGGAGGCGGAAGTAATGTTCGACTTCTGGTTCATCAATAAATAGTCCCAGACCCGTCCTTCCTCCTAGCCTGGACCCATCAGTGTAGCAGCTGGTTCCCACTGGCACATGAGCTAGTGTTCCGTTTTCCCAGGAGCGTCTGTCTGGCTCGAACGAATCACAGGTAGCTGTAAGCCGCACTTCAGGAATGCGGTCGGAGATTTCCGTTGTTTGAATATTTGACTTAAGCCTGAGATAGAAAAATATATTGACACATGTAAAATTGTAAGTGAATTGGTTAATCCTGTCGATAGTTATCGGGCGCACCAACCAGACAGACTGACGAATATTGCTAAAATTTCTTAAAATGTCTCAAAACGGATTTTCGCCAAATATTCTTGGGGTTTCTTAGGTCACTCCATCGATGTGTTACACTTTTGGCCCGCAGCATCTGATATACTCGTATACAGTATTGGGGGTAAAATACCGGATTGTGTTGAAATTCTTATATTTCTACCAAAAGTGCTGTAATTTCTACATTTATCCATGATTTTTTCTCAGAATAGGCATTGTGTTTTTGGTTATGATGCTGGCTTTCAAAAATTGAAGCAAAATTTTTTTTTCTATTATTTATGGTTTTTTGTAACAGCAAAAAACGATTTTTTTCAACAAAAAAATAAATTTTTTTAATTGTTTTAACGACAGTTACTACAATACTGTTTCCACGTGATAGTGTCATTATTAACATTTGTAGCTGTCATAATTTACTTTAATTTAACGTATATCTCAGCTTTATCGAGGATAATTTGCTCCAAATACTAAAGGCACCTTCCATAAAAAGGGAATTTTAAAGAAAAATTAAAAAAAAAATCGTAAACTTTTTTTTTAATATTTTTGAATTTAGTTTTCTAAAAAGTCGACCTATTATTCAAAAATAATATTTTTTTGTTAAGTTTTTGTAAAGAGCTCGAGGTCTATTTTTTGTGTATAATACGGGTAGATAATAGGTTTATCACTTCTCTTTTTGACTATCTATATATATAACAAGTAAGAAAGTTTCAGTCGGGTAAACCGACTAAGGTATACCCTCACTTTGTGAGTAATGTAATATTGAATATTGCTCGAATTATTATGTCAATTTGTGTGGGAGGTACCAGAAGGGGTTTATCAAATACACCTATTTTTCGCTGAACATTAGATACTTTAAATTCATTGCACTGTGCCGAATTATAAGCATTTATGTGCACTGGTAAAAACGTTATGAGATATTAAATTGTGGTATGATTTGGGCATTTTTGTGTGGGAGGTACAAAAAGGGGCGTGGCGATAACGCCCATTTTTCACAGGGCTATAGACACTATAAAAACATTACACTGTACAAAATTTCAAGAATTTTTATACACTGGTTTTAATGTTATAAGCTCTTAACTTTTGGTGCAAAAAGGTACCTTTGTGTGGGAGGTACCAAAAAGGGCGTGGCAACAACGACAATTTTTCTCTAGACTGTAGGCAATATAAAAGTATAATACTGTAAAAAATTTCAAGTTTTTTATACACTGTTATTAATGTTATAAGCTGTTAACTTTTGGTCCAAAACGGTGCATTTGTGTGGGAGGTACCAAAAGGGACTTCGCAACTTCGCCTATTTTTTTCGAGTTGATAGCGACGGATAAGCTAATACTATGTGTGGAATTTCAGAAGATACGAATAAGCAGTATAGCAGTTATTAAAGAATCAATTTTTCACAACATGTTAACCCTTTGTGGAGGTACTAGAAGGAGTGGACCAATATGGCCCATCTTCGAACTTAGCCGGAGATAGAAAAAAATATTACCACATACCAAATTTGAAGTCAATCGGTTACTCCTTTCGAGAGTTATCGTGCGCACCAGCCAGCAGACAGACAGACAGACAGACGGACGGACATTGCTCATTCGACTTAAAATGACCCAAAACGGGTTTCCTCCGAACATACTTAGGGTCTTAGGTCACTCCTTCGATGTGTTACACTTTTTTCCGTAGCAAATGATATATACCCTCGTCACACTAAAGTGAGGGTATAAAGAAGAATGTGTGTTTGTTTGTTTGTTGGTTTGTTTGTACCGAATAAACGTCTAAACGGCTGGACCGATCTTCATGAAATTTTCAAAGAATGTACATATGTGGGGGCGTGGTGAAAATAGGGTACTTGAATTTTCGATATATCAAGTGGGCGTGGCCCCGCCCACATAAGACAAATTTTAAAATTGAGATATATTGCTCAATTTGTTAGCGAGAGTGCTGTAATTTTGTACATATGTATCTGGTGGCAGTCTACGTGATTGGTCCAAAAATGGGCGTGATCGGACCAATGGGCGTGGGCCCGCCCATATAATCCAAATAATGGAATTGAAATATCTTACACAATTTGTTAGCGAGAGTGTTGTACTTTGGTGCATATGTATCTGGTGGTAGTCTACGGGATTGGTCCAAAAAAGGGCGGGATCGGACCAATGGGCGTGGCCACGCCCCACATAAGACAAATTTTTAAATTGCGATATCTTACACAATTTGTTAGCGAGAGTGCTGTAATTTGGGTGTGGCCCCGCCAATATAAGCAAAATTTTAAAATTGAGATATCTTGCACAATTTATTAGCGAGAGTGCTGTAATTTTGTGTATATGTATATGGTGGCATTCTACGTGATTGGTCCAAAAATGGGCGTGGCCCCGCCCATATAAGGCAAATTTTGGAATTGAGATATCTTGAGCAATTTTTTAGCGAGAGTGCTGCAATTTTGTGTATATATATATCTGGTGGCAGTCTACGTGACTGGTCCAAAAATGGGCGGGATCGGACTAATGGGCGTGGCCCCGCCCATATAAGACAAATTTTGGAATTGAGATATCTTTAGCAATTTTTGTATATGTATTTGGCGGCAGTCTACGTTATTAGTCCAAAAATGGACGAATATCAGAAATCTGAAATCTGGGGCAACGAAGTGGACCGGGTCCAGCTAGTTGCAAATAAAAAACTGTAAACTGTACCAATAATAACACTAGTTATAATAACGCTCATACGTTCATGTGGTCCAAATACAACTAAAGGGTTTTTCAACACGGACGCTACAAAAGTAGACAGACAGGGACAGCAAACTACGCCATATTTTTTGCCGCTCTTTTTACATTTCTCTTCAGTACGATTTGCCATTTCATGATGGAAAGATATACGAGCCAACAACGAGTCGAAATTATTAAAATTTACTACCGAATTTCGGAGTCAGTGGCCTCAACGTTAAGAGCGCGAAAAATCGAAAAATCATCTTCAGCGATGAGGCTCATTTCTGGCTGAATGGCTTCGTCAATAAACAAAATATGCGTTATTGGTCAGACAGACAGCAATCCACACGTACTCCATGAGTCATCATTGCATCCCGAAAAAATTACGGTTTGGTGCGGTTTATAGGCCGGCGGCGTCATTGGGCCGTACTTCTTCCGTGATGATCAAGACCGATACGTTACTGTGAATGGGAATCGCCACCGTTCAATGATAACCGAATATTTTTGGCCCCAATTGGATGATATGGACTTGGAGGACATGTGGTTCCAACAGGACGGCGCCACAAGCCACACAGCGAATGCCACAATCAATTTATTGGAAACCAAGTTTTGGAGAATGTGTTATCTCACGAAATGGTCCAGTCGATTGGCCGCCTAGGTCGTGTGATTTGACTATTTCCTGTGAGGCTACGTCAAGTCTATGGTCTATGCCAACAAGCCAGCGACGATTGATGAACTTCATACGAATATCGAACGTGAAATTGCAGCAGTATCGGCCGATTTATGCTTGAAAACCGTCGAAAATTGGGTTCAGCGTCTGGACTTCTTCAAGCGAGCCCGTGGTGGCCATGCAAAAGAAATCGAGTTCCATACATAATGGCATCGAACGTACCTTCACAGGAATAAAGAATTTCATTGAAAACTTTTGTAGCGCTCTTATTGACGGAGCCGATATTTAAATAAATCATATTTTAAGGTGTACCTATGACTTGATTTTTTTCCCAACAAAAATTACTACTCTAAGTAGTAGTAGTACAACGCAGATGACTTGAAATTTTGTTCACCAAAAAAGCTAATATAGAGGCTCCTCAAAATATCAGCCCTTTATAATGTAATACTCATACTTCTCTAAATTAATTTTCTATTTTTTTTTTTGTTGCTGTAATTTATTGTAAACAATAAATTTCCCCAAATTTCCATTAAATCCAATAATCTAGTTTCATGCTTTTTTGTCTCACCACAATACATAAATTTGAAATTAATTTATAACATTACCAAAAATAATTTAAATACATGCCGCTGTCTGTGATAG